>PVIA01007520.1:0-82373 GCA_004024845.1 Tonatia bakeri
AGAAAGAAACTCCAAAGTGGCATAGGAAATTAATCTACTTTAGTTTGAGATCCTGTCATTATTTCCTCATTAGGTAAGCTTCTTTAATTCCAAGAAGATATAACTAAGTACCCTGCCCTGACCAGTGTGGCTCAGTTGGTTGGGTGTCATCCAAAGTGAAAGGTCACCAGCGCAGTCATGCCTGGGTTGCAGGTTCGGTTCCAGGCTGGGGCTCACAGGAAAGGAACCCATCGATGTTTCTCTCTCACACCGGTGTCTCCCTCCTTCTCTTTGTCCCTCCTGTCCCCTCTCTCAAATAAATAATGTTTTAAAGAATAAATATTCTAAGAAAATAAAAAACCATAGTAGTTTTAATTTTGCATTAAGAAATCTGTGTGTGGTTATTACTTTGTGTACTTTAACGTGCAAGGAAATTTGCTCTGTTCAGAGTAACAAGTCAACCTCAAGATGCCAATTAAAATATGTAACTAAGTTGGTCTGGACTTGTGATTTTAAGTAGGAATTTTACTAAGTTCAAAGTCAGTATTAGCAGATGACAATAAACACAGGAAAAGATGCTCAGTGTCATTACTCACCAGGGAAACTCAAACTGAAACCAGGAGACACCGCTACGCGCCTTTTACTTTGGCTAAAATTAGAAAGATTGGCCACAGCCAGTGTCGGCGAGGACATGGAGGGACTGGAATTCCCGTCCGCTGTCGCGGGAACGTGAAGTGGCGCGACCACTTTGGGCGCCGGCCGGGCAGTCTAGGTTAAACACACACCCACCGCACGACCCAGGCACTCCGCTCTCACACGTCTGCCCAAAGGAAATATGTGTCCAGAAAAAGACTTGAACACACACATTCACGGCAGCTTTATTTATAATTACTAAAAACTGGAAACAACTGAGATGACCAACAACAGGTGAATGAACAGATAGACAAATTGTGGGAGAGCGCAGGGTGGAACACTGCGCAGCAACAGAAAGAACTACTGACGTATGCGGTAAATCTCAAAATAATGACGCTGAGTGAACGAGGCCAGGGAGAAAGGGGTACTTGCTATACGGTTCCACACATGTGGAATTCCAGAAAACGCAAACTAATCTGTGGTGGCAGAAAGTAGTTCAGTGGTTACTTGGGGATGGGGGAAGCAGAGAGGGGCAGGAGGACCCCCGATGGTGAAGGGTGTGGTCTATCTTAATTGAGGTTAAGGTTTCACAAGTGTATACATGTCAGAACTTGTATTTTGTATACTTTAAGTATGTGCACTTTATTACATCGAAAATACATCAATAAGGGATTAGGAAAAATAATAATAATAACCTCATAGACACAGACAACAGTATGGTGATTACCAGAGGGAAGGGGGTGGGGAGGTAGAAAGGGTTAAGCGGGGATAAATAGTGACCGAAGAAGACTTGACTTTGGCTGGTGAACACACAACACAACATACAGAGGAAGTACTGGGTTGGCCCCAAAGTCCTTTTGGTTTGTTTCTGTAAAATGAAAGACACATTTCATTTTCACCAATAACTTTACTGATTTGGATATTGTGAGTATGTTGGCTATGTCCCACTACTGGCTTCTAGTGGGTAGAGGCCAGGGGTGCTGGTAAACATCTTCCCATGCATAAGACAGCCCCACAGCAAAGAGTTATTTGGCCGAAATGTCAGCAGTATCAAGAAACTTTGCAAACCACTTTTGACACGTTCAATCAGTCACAGCACCTTCTCCATATGCCACACAAATCTTTGCGTTTCAGTTACATTTTTACCTTTCTTGAAATAATAAAGCATAATACGCCAAAAATGTTACGTATTTTCTTCCATCTTCAGTACTAAAGTAGCTGCACAAAAATTCACCAATACCAATTTTGATAAGTTTTTGTTAAATGCAGCGGATATGGCAGCTGTCACGATACAATCTAACAAAATTGTTCTCAGTGAAGTTAGGACAACTAAGCACTACTAGAGCCATCGCATGGAAAAAGCGTAATGGACTTTTTGGCCAACCCAATATTATAGAATTGTACACTTGAAAACTTGAAACCTAAAATTTTGTTAACTAATGTCACCCCAATAAATTCAATTAAAAACACTTTTTAAAATATTTCAACAAAGCTGTTCTAAAACATAGGAATATAGGAATGTTTAAGAAAATTTAAGAGTCAGCTTAATTTATTAGATTTGCAGGGATTATTTAAGTATTAGGAATGTCTATTAACCAGACAATTGGAAATATTAAAATAAAGGAAGTTAAATGTAATTTATAAATTTATTTTAAATCTTTCAAATGAGTTAAATTCACAAATGAGATCAAGTATGAATTGAAGGCCCCTTCAAAGTGATTATTAAAATTTTCTAGAATCAAAAATAGAACAGAAAGATTATAGGCTACACTTAAAAGCTAAACTTGGAAGACTAGCTCTTAAAGGAAGAACTAGATTTCTGACTTTGTAACTTTAACAAATTGAAAACCAATTTATTTTCCCAGCCAAAGGAAATTCTGAATGATCTTTGCATTACACAAAAACCACAGGTAAGGACAGGGCGTGGCACTGGAAAAACCTCACTGGACGTGCCACTCAGCGACACCCCTCAAGGCCAGCTCTCTGAAAGTCAGCTTCCTCATCGTAAGAGAGGACTGCTTCTCAGAATAAGTAATACACTTATTATTAATGACTTAGTAACATTAATAAATTTCTTATCGACAAAGAGCACATTAGTAAAAGCATCTGGACAAGCATAAAATGGCGCTAAGACATCAGCAGCATGATGTCACTCTGTAGTAACTGCAGCCTTTGCCAGATCCTGGGCTGGCCAACGACAGACAAAAGATGACAGAAAGTATCTTCAGAGACTAAGCATGACTCAGCATAGCCAGGTCATGGAGTTTTCCCAGAAGCCTCAGCCAGGGATGGATGTCATCAGGAGAGCTGCCACACGTGGAGATTGGCCCTGTTCCATGCACAGCTGGTGGAAATGTACTTAGAGCAGCTTTGGATAACCCAGTCCCTACCCCCTCCTCTGGCCTGCAGGAGCGAAGGATAAGGAGGTAGGGAGAGCAGCAATGAGAGGATGCTGGGGCTATGCCTTCTGGCATTGTACTTTAAAAAATATACAAATAAATAAGTAAAAACAAGCCCACACCCACCTCCCCCCAGAATCACCAAAGAGATAATAGCAGAGGAGGAGGGGACTCAGTCATGGTAAGGAGCAAAGCTCCAGGACGCAGCAGGGATTAGGGACTGAAGACTGAGCAAGCTTGGACAAATGAAATGACCTGGGGGCACGCAGCCCTTGCCTCCTGCTGGACTTGGGGGACGACAGGGGGCTGGGGTGAAGTGGGGATCAGAATACTGAATTCTGCTAGTCAGCCTTCTCTGGACCCCAGTTTCTCAGCTCCCTGAGACAGGGCCTAGGGGCCTTCACCCAGCGCCCCCCTCTTCCCGCAGGGACCCAAGGCGGCGCAGTAACGTTCAGCTCCACAGCAGGAGGAGAGGAAGCAGAGACAGGGCAGCGGCCACTTTTCCTCCGCAGCTCGGCTGAGAAAACGCAATCAAGGCTGCTGCTGGCCTGAGACCTAGGACGAGAGGGGACCGTGGGAGAATCTCGGGAAGGAGAACAACTCCTTTGGGTCACGAAGGGTCTCTTGAGGACAATCCCTGCACAGTGGGTGGAAACCCAAGAAAAACCCCCGTGCAAAGGAATCTTGCCTCCGAGCACTGAACAGGAGCTCTGGAGAAAGCAACAAAGTCCCCAGGGCACGGGCTGGGCTGTGAAATGGGGATAGTAGCTGGTGTGCCTGTGGGTGAAGGGAAGAGTGTTAGCGCGTCTGAAATGCAGGGGCCGGGGACGGGAGATGCTAGACAGACTGTGAGGATCACGCCCGGCCAGGGTGTTCGCCGGAACCAGCAGCGGGACCGGGCTCCAGCCCCAGGGCCTTGGCACATGGGCTGAGGACACACACCCAGCCCGGTGCCATCGGCGGGGGCGGGGAGGGGGGATCTTTCCAAGGGAAACCTGAAAAGCAGGAGGTCATACGGGAGGGCAGCGCTGCCTGAGCACTCTGAGAAAGGAATTCCACCTTCACCCCTTCGTCACTGTGACGCCCAAAGATGGAACACCGCTGTGAACACACACCAGGTGTCTGACGGGCAACTGACAGAGTCACAGTCCCAGGCTTCCCAGAGTCACTCACTGGCAGGCACCTGCTCTCCATGCTGACTCAAGGGGTCTGCTTGGAGGCTGCCCAGCCTTAAAGATGCTCTCTCTGGTGCTGAGGAGCCTTGCCACCCTCCCCATGACCAGCGTCCCAAGCCACACCCTTCCAGAAGTAGGGCTTCCTGTTCAGGCTGACCAGTTGCCAACTGGAGCCAGCAGGAAGCTAGATGTCACTTTCCAGTGAAAACCAAAAAGGACCAGGAACAGGCAAGGACTGCTTATATTTTCCAAAACTCAGAGCTTGGCTTTTTTTACTTAGTGAGCTCCAGAGCTGACATGCCAGGCCTGCTGAAATCGACAGCTGCTGGTGGACACACGACCCACACCCACCCCACGACCTGGACTCAGGCACAGGACTTACCCTCGGTTTCGTCAGCTCTCAGAGGCAGGTGCTATCTAAAGTAAAGGGAAAAGGAGCATTGCCCCCATTTCTCCAGGCGCTCCCCTGAGAACCTAGGCGTGGCAAGAACACAGATTCGGAACCGGGGAAGAACTGTTATTTTGCTTCCACAGCAATGGCAGGGGAGGGTGCCAGGACAGCGCAGGGCTGAGAGCACCCCAGGTCTGTTGTCCAACAGCCTGGGCTCCACCTCTGCTGCTCTGCCACTGGCTCCCGTAACCACTCAGAGCCTGTTTCCTCATCTGTGAAATGGGAATAATAACAACGCCCGTCTCATAAGATCCCGATGAGCCAACACACGCAGTGCTGGCACCATGCCCAGCCACAGGACGCAGATGTTAGCCAACGTGCCTAGTGAGAAGCATTTAAGTAAAACCCTTTGCTGGCACCCGCTACACAAGAACAAGAAGTTCTAGAAACTTCTATTGTTTTATCTGAAGTGCTTTCTCCTCCTGCCCATTTCCACCCAGCCCCAGGCCTCCTTTCTGGGCAGAGCTGTCTCTAGGCCTTCAGGAGCTCCCTCTCCTCCAGAGGAGACTCCCCGGGCCTGGCCCCATCTCACTGCGCACCTGACACTCATTTTTGTCTTACCCGGTCTGAGAGCTGCTGTGTCTCCTGTTTCCCCGACTATGTCCTCAGCTCCTTTCCTGCAGAGACGCCTCACGGAACAGTACACCCGTGATTAGACCCATGGGAGCCCACAGTTGGTGGTACGTGACCACTTTAGGGAATTTACAGACTGCTTTCTTTTGAAATGGCCACACCTGTCACTCAGCTCTAGCCACTGGTAAATAAAGAACAAAATGGAGACATAGGCGAGACGGCCATCAGAGGAACTGAATCCATGTTCTGAGAAAACCAGATGCCTTGGTCGATTATGTCAAGGTTGAGAATGAATGTTTTTGGCATTTGATTCACTAAAATACCTGCCATAGGCACCACTCCAGAAGGCACAGGCTCTGCTCCCAAAATGCCAAAAAGCAAGTTGCTGGGAGCCAATAAATAGATGGTAAGAACAGGATAATACGTGAGAGGGACCCATGCAGGGACTCAGCCTGACAGCCTCAGACAGACCCCAGCCACAGTTTCCTAGCTGTGTGACTGACTCTGGGGGACTTAGTTCACCGACAGTTCTTCACCGGTGAGGAGCTAACAGTACCTTTGTTACAGGGTTGTTGTGACAATTAAATAACACATGAGCCCTGGCTGGTGTGGCTCAGTGGATTGAGTGCCGGCCTGAGAACCAAAGGGTCGCTGGTTCGATTCCCAGCCAGGGCACATACCTGGGTTGCAGGCCAGGTCCCCAGTGCAGGGTGCGCAAGAGGCAGCCACACACTGATGTTTCTCTCCCTCTCTTTCTCCTTCCGTTCCCCTCTGTCTAAAAATAAATAAATAAAATCTTTTAAAAAGATAATACATGAAAGCGACTTAGCAAGGTCCCTGCCACCGCATAATAAAAGGCTGGCTTTTATTATTAATAATAAATCATTATTTATCATTATTATTGAAAGAGAGAAGCCATGTCCAACTGAGCAAACTTGGCAAATCCTGATGCAGGAAAGCCTGATGAACAATTTTGACAGGGTAAGAGGAGAGGAAAAGTGCTGCAGAGGACAAGGACACCAGGAACAAGGACAGTGGAGAAGCAGGTCCTAAGAAGCAAGTCTGGGGGCAACACCAAAATAGTCTCATGAGGACTGAGGCAGACAGAACAGGGTGCCTGTTGGGTCAAATGGAAGAAAAAGCCCAATAGGTGGGATC
This sequence comes from Tonatia bakeri, assembly GCA_004024845.1. Lineage (NCBI taxonomy): Eukaryota > Metazoa > Chordata > Mammalia > Chiroptera > Phyllostomidae > Tonatia > Tonatia bakeri. Next base: position 6,369 of record PVIA01007520.1, read on the forward strand.
GTATATTTTCATTCAATAGGAAAAGAGAAAAGGGCTTATCCTTTGTGGCATTTTCCCATCTCCCACCATCAGGTCCCACCCCTTTGGCAGTCTAGTCTTCACGGCTGAGACTAGAGGAGGCTGGGACAAACAGGTGAAGGGGTGGTCCCTCGGGCCCAGGTGAGGCTTCAGAGCAAGCAGGCAAAATGTCCCACTTCTGAAAGGACGTCTTGGATGACACACAGCACACTTTCTGGGTACAGGGCGCAGGGCCTGTTCAGAAGAGGGTAAGATGCCACTGGGAGGGAGCCAAAGGGAAGGCCCACGCTAACCCTCCAGGGGAATGTTTACCTGGTTGAGGCACCTGGCTCATGCTGATGAGTGCTAGAGAGATCTGGACAGTCTGGGCCCACCTAGCCCGGCACCCAGGACCAGGGCACTGGAAGCGAGACAAGGAGCAAGGAGGAGGACAGAAGGGCAAGTGGCCTGTGCAGGCACAAAGGGATCCATGGAGGCTGCCGCCACCAGGCCAAACCTGCCTGAGCGGTGGGTGGTCCCGGAGGTGAGAACTGGCACAGACAGGGTCACCGAAGCTGAAGCAGGCTTCAGTAGAGAGAGATAAGGCACAGAGGGGACTAGGAGGTAAATTGTGGGAACTTTGGATGACGGCCTAATTCAATTCAACAAATCAATATTGAAGAACTACAGTGAAAGAAGCTCCTTCCTGCAGGGCAGGGCAGCCGCTAAGTAACATGGGACGCCTGCTCACAAGCGGCTTTCTAGAACACGGACAGACAAAACCTGTAGCTCAGGCCTCCTGCTGGGCCCTCAGAGCCCCACCAAGGGCCCCAGCGCCTTCAGACCCAGTTTCATTTCTGCCTCACCAGCACCTCACCTCGTGCCCTCACCTTGTCACATCTGTAGAGGCCTCTTCACAGCGACCAAGAACACTTCTCACCCTCAACTGGGAAGTGCTGTTTCTCCCCCACTCCTCTCCCACCTTCCTCAGCCTACCTCTTGCAGGTTCTACTCACTTAAAACTTACCCCTCCTCCATAATAAAACCTCGGCCCCTCAAATCCAATCACTGCTTCCTCAGTGCCAGCTGCAGGGGAATCAAGAGAGGCTCACGACCCACCCCATCCACAGAGCTTTCCCCAATCCAATCCCATCCAGCCCTCAACCAGTCCATCTCTCCTCTCCCTGGCCTCCGATTGTGGCTTGGCCTGATTTGTGGGTCTCAACTTCCTCTTCCACATCCTCAGAGAGGCCAGACCTCACCAGCACGGGCTCTCTGCAAACATCTGTGGCATGCTGACTTGCGGCCCAAGTTCTGTTTCTTTTTCTCTCCCCCAGTCAGTCTGTCAGCAGTTCTAGGACAAGGTTAATCTCATCTCCCAAGTCTTGTCTCCACACCCAGTCTAGAGGTCTGAACGTGGCAAGTGTGCAAAAGAAAGCGATTAAGAGTCCAGAGTTAAGATGGAGAGTGGGCAGACAGCAAAGCTGGAGCTCTGAGTTAATAGAAATGCTGGGCACATGCACTCCCAGCATGAGTATTTGCGTCACAGGCAGGGGAAGGAGGACAGGGGAAGCCAGGGCTGTTGGTAGCAGTGGGTAAGGGAGCAACAGAGAAGACAAAGACTTCTGGGTAGACTCAGGAGGCTCTAGTTGTGAGCTGGCGAATATTACTGGCACCTCTTTAAGCCTCAGTTTTCTCAGCTGTAGAATGGGGATAATGAGCCCTGGCATACTTTCTCACAAAATGGAAAATCAGGGTTTTAAGAAATTCAAAACTGCCAGGGAGCCAGGACCTGGCTTGAGCCCAGCATTTGTGAGATAAGAGAAATGCTCCCCAGAGGTGAAAACAACTCAAAGTACACAAGGCAAGTCACGCTGGTAGGAACCTGCGTGCAAGTCCTGAGAGCCAAGGCTGCTGATTCCCCTGCCCGGGAGGGCGCTTCCCAGGCGGCCGCTGCTCCTCACCGCCCCCAGCCGAGTGCACTTTGTAAACTGCTAAAAGCGGTGTAAGTAACCGGCTCAGCCCAGCCCCACCTCTTAACTGAGCAGCCTTGGGCGAATCACTGCTCCTGGGCGCCTCAAGCTCCTACACTTGAAACTAAATGGAACTGAGACTACTCCACAGGGTAACTAGGAGAATCCTACAGGAGACACGTGGAACACAGAAAACCCTCGCCCTACACTCCACGACTTTCTTCAGAACTGAGCAACTTCCAGTGTGATGGGGAAAACTTGGGCTCCCGATCCTGACAGACCTGGGTTCAAACCCTCCCTCAGGGACCTAGCGCAAGGCATTTTTCGGGCTCCGTGCGACAGTTTCTCCATCTGCAAAATGGGCCCCAAAGTATGAATAAGGCCGCTGGCGGCTGCCACGGGCGCGGGGTGGAAAAGGCCCGGCTGCGCCCGCACGGGAGGAATGCTCGCGGAGTGGCGGGGCGACGGGCCCGCGCCGACGGTCTCCAGCTGGAGGGGGAGGGGAGGGGCGGCGCAACTCGCGTGGCGCACCGCCCGCTGCTGTCTCCTCTAGCCGTCACTCGTGAAGCCCGCGCTGCCTTGGCACGCACGACCCTTATATAAGCATCCCCCTAGGCGGCGCCGGCGCACGCCCACCCGCTCCGGCCTGCCGCGGGAAGAAGAAGGTGCCTAGCGCCGCGGCCACTTACCTCCTGGCCACCGCCGCAAGTCGTCGCCACCGCCTCTACCGACGCTACCTCCACTGACAGGGAACAGCTGCGGTCTCCGCGCAACTAAACTTGCTGCAGTCCCGGCCCCGCCTTAGGACTTTCTATTGGCTCAAGCAGCCCAACCCCTCCTGTTATTGGACGGTGGGCTCCGTCACTCACCACTCCCCCGCTCAGAACTCCTCCCTACGTCCGTCTGCCCGTCACGTTTAAGTCTTGGCGCCCCACGTCAGCCCCGCCCCTCGCGTCCCCGGCGGGCTCTTGGATTGGTGACGAGGCTCGAAGAGCCCGCCCCTGGCGCACCACCGCCTACTCCCTTGTCTACAGAGTCCCACGTGGGCTGCCCGGTTCAAGCAGCAGCCCGCAATAGGCGGAAGTGGCCAGGCTCCGAAGCCCTGTGATTGGTTGTCGGCGGGGGTGGGGATGTGCGATTCATTCACCCGAGTAGCACGTGTCTCCCAAAGCTGCAAGCAAAACAGACCGTACCGGAGCTCTAGGATGTGGGCTAGACGCAAATACATGCAAGCGGATGGAGAAAAGGTCGGAAGAAAGGGTTTGCGAAAGGGTTTGGAAAGGGGATGGCTCACGGGTTTATAGGATTGTGTCTTTTAGCAGCTGTGGGACGGGTAGTGATAGGCAGGAGTCCGTGTTTGTGTGACCTTGGACAAGCAATCTCACCTCTCTGAGCCTCAGTCTCCTACTCTTCAAGTTGAGGCCACATAGGACCTAGAGGATTTAGAAGGCTTGGTTGAACGGAAAGCTTCATAAGTCATAAGCTGGGCTCTGTGCCAACCAGGGGATAGGGGAGTCTACAACACAAACCCAAATCTCTGCCTTGTAGTGAGAGAACACAGACGATAAACAAATAAAATACTCGGTACATCAGATGATAATCAAGGCGTGGAGAAAAAATGACCTGTTTCCAGACAACTGGGCTATGAGAACGTCCTGTTAACTAAAAATTGCTAATTGAGCATGGAGAGATAGTGCAACTCCATTCTCTTTGACTGTGTTGTGTTTGTCTCTCCAACTTCCTAGTCCTTCCTTCCACCTAGCTGGCTGAACTCCGACCTGGGACAACCCAACATAGCCATTTTAGTAGCAGGAAATGGATTAAAATCCCACTTCTCCAGATTCATGTACTCATTTGATTAACAAACACTTGAGCACCTATGATGGGCCCAGTGCTATGCCTGGTGCTATGGGACACAGTGGTGAAAAAGACACAGCTCCTACCATCATGCCATAGAACTAACATTCTATTAGATGTCCAAGTCCAAGGACGTCTACCTCACAACTCTCTTCATGCAGGAAAGAGTTGAAGCTGTGTGACCTTGGGCAGGCTCCTCTCTCTGGCCTGAATTTCCTCATAAGGGTTTGGATTTGCTGGACATTAACTCTCATTTACTTGTCTCTATTAGTCTTCTAGTGTGTAACTACTTTGTAACCTCAACACTTCCTGCCTGTATTTTCTCTCTTCTGCTGTGTACGTGTATGACGTGGGCCCCCCATGTCCCTCAGGAAAGGCAAGGCCCTGCTCTAGAGCTGGCCATGCTACAGGATCTGTGACCCATTGACTGAGTCCTGGCTGGTCCCTGTGAACTCCTGGGTCTGGAGCAGAGGGCAGGTAACCCCACCCAGGTCCAGGTGACTTCCTGGTCAACACCACCAGGTGGAGGTCTGAACAAAGAAACTGAATGAGAACTAGAAAATGGACTGCTGTGAACAAAGAAAGTGGATTTTGAACAGTTAGCTCAAGCACATAGATGAGCTAGTTCATGTTTAATTAGGAAACAAGACACCTCTCCATCTGGGCTTTCCTACCCCCAGGTTGAGTTCCCCAGGAGGACAAAGTTGGGAGGGATATTTCATCGCAGACAGAAAACTTCCCTAGCAAAAGCCTGGGTGGGGAGTTTCATGGGGCTAGAAAAAGCATTTCTCAGAGTGGGCTTCTGTACTACCAGGGACAGAATCTCCTTGGGTCAGGGTACCAGTGGGAAGCACAGATTCCTGAGCCCCAGTCCATGGTTCTTAGGCAGATTAACTGCCAACTCAGATATCTTAAAATCACCAGCAGAATACCACTCATGTCCATTTCTGAGGAATGGGATCCCCTGCAGTGCATTGCTTGTTTTAGAAGCTCCTCAAATCCTTCTAATGTGGATCAGTGTTTCGAGGCCTAGAGAAATTACTACCCAGTCTTCCCTGATGATAAATACCCTCTGGGGCTCTTTAAAAACAAAACAGATTCCTGGACTCCCAACCCCTGTGGATTCTGATTCCGTAAATCTGGAGTGGAGCCCAGGAATCTTTATGTATTATTTTTAACAAGCCCCAACTGATTTTTGAAATCTGGGAAGCTTGAGAAACTTGGCTGCATTCCTAGGAGGAAGTAGGGGAAGGTGAGGCGGGGCAGGTAGGCTACGACAGCCTGTAGAGGACTGGCCAGGAGTCGAGCTCAGAACTAGTTCTCTTACTGTATTACAAGAGCTGCTCGGGCAAAGAGATAATTATCAGTTGAAATATAGACAATTTTAAGTTACATATGCATATCTGAATAGCCCCTATCCTCATTTGATGGGCATGATATCTTCAAAGAAAATTCTAGTGACCTTAACCATTAGGCTTATAGTTCTGTCTGATCACCCTGTAGGGTGGGTGAGGACCCAGTTCCGATCCATGCTGGGTGGAACACATTCACTAAGGACTTTTTGCTGGCCCGACTCTGCGGGGCTGGAGTCAAGGCGCACTACTGACTGTGTGTCCTTGGGCAAGTTGCTTCACCTCTCTGAGTGTCAGTTATTTCATCTGAAAAATAGGGCTAGGCTCCAGAGTGGTGTGAATGTGAAATGCAATCTTTTCCTGAAAAAGAGGGTACACTCCCCCACACTGTGTACCACGTTCAATCAGGTTCTTCTTCTTGGATCTGGAACCCATGGAGAGTGGGCTTCCGTTGGTCTTTCCAGACTCTTCTCTGGCCCAAGGGCAACCCTGTATGTTCCCAGTCTCTAGTCACCTGCAAGATACCACCCCCATCTCTTCTGCCCCAGTCCTTCCTACCTTTGAGGCTGAGGTCTAACACCACCTCCTCCAGGAAGCCCTCACAGATTCTCCCCACCCCCAAGCCAGATATGGTCCCCCATTCTTTTCTCTGCATCCTCAGCCCTTCAAGGTGCCTCCCTTTATGTGCATCTGAATTCCTCCTTTGCCAGGGGTAGAGATTCTACTCCACTCCCTGTGGACTCATTCCTAGGCATCATCAAAACGAGATCTTGCCTGCGATGTGTAGATGTGGATTAATTTCAATGGCTCCCTAATAAGGAACATCGGGCGGCCTGCCCCAGTTTGCTGCCTACTGTATGTCTGAGCCTCACTACAACCTTATATGGCACCAACCGCGGAAGTCTCAGAACCACCTGAGGGAATAGGTACTGTGCATTTCATTAATTTTAAGGCACACTTTTTTTGTTTGTTTGTTTTTCTGCATTTTAACCCCGGAAATGGTTCTACAGCTTCCATTTTTTAATGATGTATAAAATAATGCTCCCTTTCCACTGAGGCCATTTTAGATTTGATGCCACAAAGTATCGTCCCCATTTTGTAGCTGAGAAACTGTAGGCACGCGGTTAGGCCACTCCCTCGAGGCTTGGAGCCACCTGGTGAAATGCTTCTGCCTCGGGCAGCCCAGTGGGCTGGAATCCAGGTCTCGCAGGTGAGCAGCCTCCGTGATCATCCGCAACAGTCCTGCCTCCTGGTGTCCATGCTCTCATGCGTCCCCTCCCTTGAGTGCTGGCTGGACCTGGGAACTCGCCTCGAAGGAATGGGACGTGGCACATGTGATGGGAGGTCACTTCTGAGATTAAGTTTCCAAAAGACCGGCTTCTGCCTGCCTGGTATACCCGCCCTCTCATTCGCTGGCTCTGAGCGAAGCGGCCACGTGGTAAGCTGCTCTGGGGAGACGCTCACATGGCAACCGTGAACAACTCACAAGAAACTGAGTCCCTCCGTGCAACTGCCTGCAGGGAACCAAATTCTGCCAACAACTGTTAGAGCGACCTTGGAGGCAGACCCACCCCAGCTGAACCTTGAGATGAACTGCAGTCCCCTGAATGGAGCCTGCAAAGGACCCTGAGCCAGAGGCCCAGTTGAGCCATGCCTGGACCCACAGAAACTGAGGTCATACATGAGTGTTGCTTTAAGCCACTAAATTGTGAGGGAATTTGTTATGTAGCAATAGATAATTATTAGTCTCCAGTATGTAAGGCTAAGTGCTCTCATGTCCTGAGGACAGAGAGATGAAAAAGATGATGTCCTAGCCCACGAAGGACACCCAGCTGCAACTGTCTGCATTTGGTTGCTGTTGGGCTGGCTTCCTGGGGGAGGCATCACGCTGCAGGGTCTAGAAAGGGGAGTAAGAGCTTGCCAGTTGGGAAAGGCTGGGAGGCGGTGGGAAGGAAGAGAACACAGATTTCTCCTTGTCCTCTAGGGATTTGAGAAGTTATAGAATTACACATTTGGCAATTAAACAGGCTAGTAAGCCAGGACAAGGAGAAAAGAAACTGAAATGGAGAGCTGAACGAAATGGCCGAGCAATTTACAGCCAAATACAGAAGGCCACCTCCCTGGAGATGACATCTATCTAGGCCTCAGTTGTACTTCAGCTCCAGGCCCAGAAAAGCAGCAAAACCAGGTGGGCAGTGCCAGAACCAGATGCCATGACTAGCGGCCCCCTGCCTGGCGCTGACCAGTCAGTGGAGACCAGGACCCCGAAAGGCCGCACCTGGGGCGCTGATGAATGTTCTGCTGAGACCCTCCCCTGAGAGTCCCACCTGCAAGAGAGAAAGAAACTCGAGTCAAAGTATCCAGTGTTCCGCCGTTCCTTAGAGAAGCAGCCCACACCATTCCTTTACCCTTCTCCTTCCCCACCCAGGGGAGCAGTGGGCTGCGGCAACTTGTCCCGGGCCGGCCTCCTGAGCCTGTCTCCAAGGCCCCCTTTCCTCTGACGTCCCCGTGGGCTCAGACAGCCCAGCTCTGTTGCTGCTTCTGCGCTGAGCCCTTCCTTGTTTTACCATCCCCAGCTTTTTTTTTTTTTAATCCTCACGAAGACATGTTTCCATTGGTTTTTAGAGAGAGAGAGAGAATCATCAATCAGCTGTCCCCCATACGTGCCTCAACCAGGGATGGAACCCACAAACTTTCGATGCACACAGAAAAATCCTCCAACTAACTGAGCCACGCGGCCAGTGCTGTCCCCAGCTTTAATAAATGTACCCTCATAGTCACCTGGACTTGTGTTGGGAAATCTTTCCTACACAAAGTTAAGAACCGGCACACTCCTGGCTGGCCCTAGGCAGCCTACTCAGGCCCAGGCCCCTGCCCGTTAACAGCAAGAGGGTGTTCAGCAGCTGTGTGCTCAACGGCAGGAGCGAGTGATTCAGGCCCCAGGCATCTCAGGAGTGGGTGAGTCAGCAAGCTCCTCCCAGTCCTGACTTTGGTGGGAGGGGATTTGAGTGGGCTGCGCTGGGATAAGGGCATTGAAGATTGTGAAATGGCCCTGCTGCTTTTTAACCAGGGTCAGGTGTGGCTTGTAGGTTATCCTTTAGGGGTGTGGTCAGGATTGGCATGAAGAGGACTGGGTGTGGCTCTCGGTCCACCTTTGGGGTGGGCTGGGACAGAAAGCCGAGGCCCCTTTTCTCCATTCTCTTCACACTGGCCCTGTCTGAGCCCAGTGGATATTATGAGCCCCTTCACCCAGGAATGCCTTGAAACTGAAAGGAAAAACAGCAAGGCCAGGCCCAGGAAGGAGTCTGGAATGAGCCAAGAGTTACAGCCAGCACTTCTCTGACCCCAGACAGGAGCACCCTGTGCAGCAGCCCAAGCACAGAGGAGGTAGGACCCCTGGCGCCAAGTCCTGCCCTTGCCTCCAACACAGGCAGCAGAGCGGAGTGGTTGATGCATGGGATCGAGGGGCTCCCAGCTCTACCACTCATTAGGCCTACTCTCTGGCTAGGTGGTTAATTTCTCTGAGCCTCAGGTTCTGATCTGGAAAAGAGGGATAACGACGCCCACCTCATCGGACTATCATTTAAAGAAAATACATGGAGGAACAAAGAAAAATGCTCAGACAGTAGCAATTAAAACAAAAAGAACCAGATGCATGAGGTCCCTTCCAGCCTTGAAATTCTGTGATTCTGCGGACCTGCTGGACAGCCCGAGTACTTTTCTCTCACCCCAGTCTTGGGAGAAAAAGAGGCAACTGGTAGTCTCGCTTTTAGAGGCATGACATCCATGATTCCATTTGATTTCCACAAGGAACTGTTTTACTGACAAGACTGACTGAGAGGGGAAGGGTTTGCCTGGGGTAATGAATTATCACCGACTCACTTTCACTGAGCAGCCGCCAAGCACCCCGTGTGGGCCCAGTGCTGCTATATTTAATCCTCTGTCCAGTGGTGGGGCAAAGGTGGAATGTCCACTGTAAGGAGAAAGTATCTTCAGATCGAAAGACAAAGCCATAGAGTGTAACAGATTTTTTTTATAGGGTTATTTACTCTCAGGATAATGGGGCTGAGCAAAAAGAAGGCCCTGCAGTTTTGAGCAAATTATTCTCTGCTAACGACTCCTGTAGCTGCACAGTTTTTAGCAATATGACTCAGGCACTATTGATTGACAAGTCAAAGCGACGAAGAATGCCGTAGCCCCAGTGGAACTGTCACCAGTTCGGTGTTCATCCCAGTCTTCACTAACAAAAGCATTCATGGCATGTTGCTTTAAGGGACACAGCTCACCCTGCACTAGAAGGCTCTGATGTGCTTCCAGAGGACAATGGTTGGTCAAAGGTCACAGCTCCAAAGGACACAAAGATAGAGGTGGTTTTTGTTCACATCTACGCATCCTCACAACAGTTCTCCGAGTTGTTTGTTCCTGTTACAGACGAGGAAATTGGGCAAAGGTGCCGAGGTCGCCCACCTGCAGTGATGAAGCCACCGTTTCCCCGGAGACAGCTGGTCCGCAGGACCTGAGCTCCTGACCCTGTTCTCTGCTGGAAAAGTAGGAGCAGAGCTAGGCTTGGAGAAAGTCCAGTCTCCTGACTCCCAGCCTACAGCTGTCCTGTTTCTTTTTTTTTTTTTTAATTTACAATTGTAGTGAAATGCACAAAAACATACAATTTACATCTCGGCCATTTTGTATGCCGAGCATTGCATGTAGTGTTGCGTTCACATGGCCACGCAACCCAACCCCAGAACTTTTTCATCCTGCAAATCGGGGCTCTATAGTCATTAAAGAACTCTCCACTCCCCACAGCCCCGGCGGGCACCGGGCCCCTTTCTGTCCCCGTGTTCTGACTGCTCTGGGTTGGAGCTGTCCTGTCTCTTACAGTTCATCTCCATGTTGCTGTGGGGTCTGTTCTCAGTGTCAACAGAACAAGTTTGGACAGCCATGGCTGCCGTGGTTTGGGGGAGGCCACTCTCCTCGGGACAGTGTGATCAGGGAGGGCTGCCTTGAGGCGGGAGTTGGGGGCAGGGGGAGACCTGCACCCTTTGCCCTAGATGGTGACTCAGGGATGCCTGGGCCCTGTGTCCTGCCCTTTGGTTTATGATGGCCATCTCAGCAGCATCAACCTTCGCCCCCAAGTAAGCTCCCGTCAGAAGAGTGGAGGGACCCGGCCACCTCAGAGGCCAGTGACTTGCCAAGGGCCTGGAGCAGCCCTGTGCCTACAGCCTCTGGAACCATGGGGACGGGACAACGCAGCCAGTCCTTGCGGGGACCACAGCGCTCCTACGGCAAGCTGCAGGAGCCCTGGGGGAAGCCGGTGGAGGGCCCGCTGCGCCGGGCGCTGAGCCTCAGACAGGATCGTGGGAAGCGCAGATCCTCAGAGGGAGGCCCAGAAAGGCTGGATTCCCCTGATCAGGAGCGGCAGCCAGGAGGCCTGGGGGACACAGAGCAGCTGATCCAGGCTCAGCAAGGAGGCAGTCGGTGGCTGAGGCAATATCAGCAGGTCAGACTGGTGGATGGATGGAGGAATGAGTGCTACAGGGAGAGAGCGAGGACTCCTAGGAGAGGGACCCGGGGCAGCAACGGCTCAGAGGTAGAAATCCATGGGCCTAGGGCGGGCCTGGAAGACAACCGAGCTTTTTCCGTTGTTTGTTTGGAGATGAGGCTGGAGAGAGAGGTATTCAGGAGCCACATCTCAGAGGGCCCTGATAGCATTTGGAATTTATCCCATAGATAAATTGCAGAGAGTTCTGGGAGGTTTTAGAGCAGACCTGTGGTATAGTCAGAGCTGTTTTAAGATGATGAATCTGGCAGTGTGTTGGATGGGAGGATTTTGCTGGAGGCAAGGAGATCAGCCGGTACAACTTCCCAGGGTTATTATATCTTGTGTTCACCTTTCCCGGGTAAGGGAGGGTCCAGCCCCACTTGGTGGGAGCTGCCCTCCTGTCCCTGCCTCCTCCTGGAGAATAAAGGGTCCCTAGTGCTGCTGTCTCTGGGGTCTACCACCACCTCGTGGCTGTAGGTGGAACAACACCTGAAGCCCACCATCCGCCTGTGCCCTGATCTCTCCACTCCTGTCTCCCAGCAGGTGAGAAGAAGGTGGGAGAGTTTTGTCGCCAGCATCCCCAGTGTGACCCTGAACCGGCCGACCTCCTCGGAGCCCCCTCTGAGCACCACCCGCTAAGGCCGCTAGAAGCCATGGTGGCCCCTGCTGTACCCGGATGCAACGGCCATGTCTGCTGAGCTACCTCTTCACTGCCTGGCCTTACATGGCCCCAAGACCTCTGCCACCACCTCGCTTGAGGACCTTGTGTTGCCCCTCTGCTCTGGTCTTCCTCTCCAAGGCTCTCTCACAGCTAAGACCCCAACACGGCTGAGAAGAAGGGGGTGCAGCTCTGCCTTCTGGTAGATTCTGCCCTCTGGAAAATGCCACGGGAGTCCCTCTGGACAGTGACGTGCAGGAGGGTCTTAAAAGCCTTCCCAGAAGTGTGGGTGTGGATCCTGCTGGTCCCCACACAAGACCAGTCGTAAACTTCCAGGGCAGAGCTCAGTGAAGCCAGAACTGTGGCTGAGAGGCTCTCCAACCTGCCTTGTCATGGGGCCATGACCCTCCTGCCCTTCCTCCTTACCAGCTGATGCTGGGGTGTGGGGCATGGCCTCCCACGGAGCCTGCGAGCCCCCTGAGGGCAAGGAGTGAATCTGGGTGGTCCTCATTGTGGCACTCTGGGAGCTGAAAGGCTCAGACCCGGATATTGTCACTTTGACCCTTACAGTGTCCCGATGAAGAAAATGGGAAGTCTTCCCTCCCCGTGCGACAGAGGGGGAAACTGAGGGCCAGAAGGGGGATGATTGTCCTTGGCCTTTCTGGCCCCACGCCACCCAGTTCCCAACACTGGGATGGAAGGCAGGAATAAAGATTGCTGAAATGAAGTAGATTATTTGCCTAGTGACTAATCCACCTCTAAGCCTTTCCAAACTCCTGTGGGGACAGGCCCGGCCAGGAGCTTCCCATAATGGCAGGGCAGGGGTACCAGAGGCAGGTCCGCCTGCCCCAACCTAGCTCCCTAGGAGGCTGCATCTTTCCTGCCCCTTCTCTTGACCTCAGAGCAACTGCCACCTCGCCCTGTGCCGGCTCCAGCCAGCCTCAAAGGACCTGGCTGTCACCGGGGTCTTGCTTTTGTGGTCTGCCCTGTAGGGCAGGGCTTACTCTGAGGCTTAGAGAGGGTAGGGGACCCACCCAGGGCTGCAGAGAGGGGAGTGGCTAACCCCGAAGAGCCCCAGCTCTTTGAGACACACTGGTACTTCGTGGGTGGTCCCTGGGATTCTTCTGGTTCAAGCAAACCCAAGTTCCAAGGGGAGGGAGCCGCTGCAGGCATCCTGGTACAGGTCTGTTCTGTGATGGTGGGGGACCTGCGGGTCCAACAGGCAGAAGGAGGCTCCCTGTTTCCCCAGGACCCCAGACACTGGCAGAACCATTGAGGAGCAAGAAGGGTCCTGGGAACGTTTTGTCCCAGACGGCCACTAGGATGAGACACCGGGATGCTGGCTCGGAACCTAGACTGCGGGAGCTGACCAGAAGCTTCAAGCCCAATTGGTCACAAACTTTAGATGTCCCCTGCCCAGACCCATCCTGCAGTAGCCCCTGGGGTGCTGCCAAGGAACCCTAGGATGCCAGGCAAGATCGCGTGAGTCCATGGCATGCCCAGAGGAGGAGACGGAGGCCCGGAATGGGCAGAAGTGCTTGCCCCCTCCAGCTCTCTGCCCTGGTGGCTCATCCTGGGTTACTGCCTCCAGGGATCCCTCTGCCCCACACTCTGCTGTTTTCCTTCTACATGTCACTCTCTGATCAGTTTGTCCAGCTATGAGTTTTGTCTTCCACAGGACAGATATTTCCTCGGGGACCCGACTTGCTCACCACTGGGACCCTAGTGCCCAGCTCGGGGCCTGGCATACTATGGGTGCTCCATACGTGAGTGTTGAGGGAATGGGAGATGGGCCCACGGTCACCCACTGAGTTGGTGGCTGATCTGGGCCTGCAGAGTACTGGTCTGGAGGCTTCCCCTCCAACAGAACAGTTTGGCCCCAGCCCAGCAGCAACCCCAGCACCAGAAGCACATGTCCGGGGCCCTTGGTGGTGGTTTCACCCAAACACACACAGACCCTGACAGGCAGTTTTCGAAAACGGGCTCGACTACCCCTCCCGTGGTACACGCCGTCTTGTGTTGTGTCTTTGCCATACCTCCCATGGAGAGAGGCATTCTGGGTGGGTCTTGTGACCTGCTTTGGCCAATAGAATGCAGGGAAATAGTGTTCTGGGACCTCTGGGCCAGGCCCTCAAAGGCTTCACCGCTGCCCTGGGAAGGGGGTCCAGGCAGTCCTGCTGGTGGGCTGGAAGGCGGCCCCCAAACACAGGACCGTGTTCTCATCCCCAGAACCTGTGGGTTTTACCTTACTTGGAAAAAGGTCTTTGAGGATATAATGATGAGGGTTCTTGAGACGAGACCAGCTTGGACCACTGGGGAGGGGCCCAAGTCCAAAGACAAGTAACCCAGAGACACACAAAGGACAAGGGAGAGAAGGCCATGTGACGTCAGAGCCAAGGTTGGGTGATGTGGCCGAAAGCCCAGGAAGCCAGGGTGGCCGGCGGTCCCCAGGGGCTGGGAGAGGCAGGGAGGATCCTCCCTCGGAACCTGCAGAGGGAGCTGAGCCCCGCCAACACTTGGGTGCAGACTTCCAGCCTCCAGGACCACTAGAGAATCAATTTCTGCTGCCTTAAGCCACTGAGTTTAAGAAGTTGCGACAGTGGCCCCAGGAAACTCATACAGTGTGTCCATGATCCTCCTGGCAGTGTGTGGCCAGCGGTTCACCAAACCTGGACGTCCCAGCAGGCACATCCCAACCCTCCCTGTCATCAAGTGTGGCCGTGTGGCTGAGCGCTCCCCAGGACACTGTGGGCAGAAGTGACAAGCACACCTCCCAGACCTATTCATGAAACCTTCTTGCCCAACCTGTCCTCACTGGGCAACCTGAAGCAGAGAGTCCAAGGGGACCCCATCCACAGCTAGGGGATGGCAGTGACACTGAAGCAGAACCCCCGGCCACCATATGGGCTGTGATTTGAATGCAATATAGACCTCATTGTGTTAAGCCACTGCTTTGGGGTTTGCTCCTGCCACCAGCCTGTCTCAGCTCATTCGAGGTGTTTCCCTTGGGAGACTGGAACCTCCGAGGGGGCAGGACAATGCTCTCCCTGCTCGCTGCAAGCAGCTCGCTGCAGACAGTGTCTGCCTCTGCAGGAACTATTCCACTGCAGGAGTGCAGGAAATAGTTGTCGAATGACTGGACGCACTGAAGTGGACACTTGGAGGGAGAGTGGCAGGTGGAGCAAAGCCCTCGAGGCCAGAGAGAACACGGTGCATTGGGGAGGTGCAGAGTGTTCCAGTGACCTAGGACATGCCAGACGCCCCTGGCTCAGGCTCCAGACATAATTTGCTGTGAACGATCTTCCTCTCTGCCTCTCTGCCTCTCTGCCTCCCCGCCTCTCCACCTCTCCACCTCCCCACGCATGCCTTCTTCAGGCCTTGTGTGTCCTGATTTCGTCCACGTGTGAAAACTTCACTCTTGGAGGGGCAGAAGGGCCACTGGGAAGGACACTGGGCCTCAGGCCAGGCTTGGTGACTGCCACCCACACACTACATCATAGGGGCATCGGTTTACTTATCTGTCAAAGACAGAAGATAGCCTTGTTTTGCCAGATTGTGGGGTGGGGTGAGGCGACAAGAGAAGGCATGGGTACCCCACTGCGTGGGGCCAGGGTCATGGCCAGGGCTGTGTTCACAAAGGGGAGAAGGGGCAGGGGGCAGGCTGCTTCCAGGTGGGTCTGCGCCCGAGCCAGTAAGCGAGCAGACCTCAGAGGACAATGCCAACACCACGGAGACACATAGGGGGATGTGACTCCTCACGGACGCCCGGTGTGGGTGGCCAACATGGCAGAGAGGGGACCCTACCAGCGCAAAAGCCCTGGGCTCTGAGTTCACCCACTCTCAGGCCATCGTCTGCCCAAAGGGCACAAGGAGACATTCTTGCTGAGTCAGTTTCGTGCTTCGTTGGTCTATTTTGGTTGCCCACAGAGGGCAGAGCCTCACAGGCTTGTGGCCAGGAGGTCTCAGAGCCAAGAGACAGAGGGGTCTGGAACCCTTCATCCAGCTGCCACCGCCCCCCAGCTCCATTCTCTCCCCTGTTCAACATCCCTGCCACAGCCTGCCTCTCCGCACATGTCTCCAGAACTGGGGAGCTCACTGCTCATCCGATCTGTCCATGTGACTTCCCAGTCCTGATGGAGAGGGAGGCAGACAGACAGACAGACAGATGACCAGCTGCTCTGTCGAGAAGCAGAGTGGAATAAGTGCTCACCCGGGTCGCAGGGTGAGGCGGACTGAGCAGGAGGCCCTGACTCCTGGACCTGAGTGATGCTCTGGGCTTGGCTGGATCCCTTCCCCAGTTCCCTGTGGCTGGCAGCCACACCCACGGGGGAAGAGGCCACAAACAGGTAGGGGGAACTATCCTGCAGTAGAAATGGGGCCACTCGTCTACACTAAGGAGGAGAGCAACGAGGCGAGCAGGGAACACTGCACCCCCAGCCCCTCTCAGAGCGAGGGCTGTGAAGTCAGGCAGGAGGCAGAGCTGGGCTCTCTCTCCCCAGAGCTCTGGCCTCCCAGCCCAGGCGCCCCACCTGCCCCGGGTGCCCAAAGCCCCTTTGCTCAGGCTTACCAAACTCAGTGTGTCCAGCCCCTCAGAGGGGCCTGCCGGGCCCAGCCTGGGTGTCAAACCTGGGGCTCGAGCCCTGCCCTGCCTTAATCTAGTCTCAACTGTCTGCTCTGTGAAGTGGGGACTGTGAGCTCTGGGTCCCCACTGGGCTGAGAGGCAATGAGGTGACACCTGTGCAAAAGCTTTGCACACTGCAGAGTGCCATGTCCCGGCACTCGTCCTCGCCACTGTCTTTGTCGAGCTAGAGGGCAAGTGTGTGAAAGCTCTGTGGCCAAATGCCTGGGTTGGAACCCTGGCTCTGCTGCTTATTACCTGGGTGACCTTGGGCAAGCCGCTTAACCCCTCTGTGCCTTGATTTCCCCATCTGTTCAATAAAAAATAACAACGGTCTCTCTCCACAGAGTTGACCCTGTGCGACCCTGGGCAGGTCCCTGTTCTGAGCCTCTGCGACCTCCTGTGGGAAATGCGGGTGTAATAATAGCAGCTGGCTGGAGGCGTGTTAGAGATTCGATAAGCCAAGTCACACAGGTGCTGAGCCCAGGGCCAGCCCACAGAAGCGCCACTCAATGAGAGCCTCGGGCAGCCTGACACAGGGCCCAGCGTGTCCTCGGCTTACCTGGGCCTTGGCAGGGCCATGGGCACCCAGCTCCAGGACAACGGGCCGAGCCGCAGACCAGACGGCCGCCCTGGGGCCCCCCGGGAGATGGTCTCTCCTTTGGTGCCAGGGCAGGAACGCGAGTGGGAGGAAGCCTCTCTCCACACCCCACCCACTGTGGCGGCCACCACACCCACCCTGCCGCCAACCCCTTCCGGGCCATGTGTCCCTTCTCCGAGATCCAGGCACAAGCAGTCAATTCAACCAACACTTAGCAAGGCTCTTAGAGCCCTGCTCGGCGAGGACTTGAGGGTGGATGACAGGTATGGCCCCTCCAAAGTCCATGGCAGTGACCGCCACGTAAATGCAGCAGCTCTCCCGGGCTGGCTCAGGGAGCAGAGCTGCCCAGAGAAGGGCAAGGCTAGCTCCTGCAGCGTGGGCATCAGGGGAGGCTTCCTGAGGAGCGGGTAGCAGGGCTGAGTGTGATTCACCCCGACGGAAACATCGGGGAGGGCGTGCCGGGCAGTTCGAACAGCACGTCCTGCCCAGGCACGGAGATGTGAAGCAGCTGGAATGTTCGGAGACCCAGGCTCAGCTCAGTTTGTCTGGGGAAAAAGGACTCGGGGAAGTGAGGACAGACGGGTAAACAAGGACCACAGACAGCACCTCACCAGGGGGCCCCTGCGGCACTCTTCGCCCTCTGTGTCTCTTCCATTTGGCTGTTCATTTCTACCCTTCGTTACAGCCTTTACAATAATCCAGTAAACACGAGATTTTCCCTGCATTCTGAGAGCCTTTCTAGTAAATGATAGAACTTGAGAAGGGGGTCTGGGAGCCCCCATTGACAGCTGGTCAGGCAGAAACACTTACGACTGGTCTTTGAAGTGGGGCAGCCTGCGGCACTGGGCCCTGCGCCTGAGGGTTCTGTGCTCGCTCTGGGTGGTCAGTGTCCGAACTGAATTGTAGGACACCCAGCCGGCAGCCGGAGAGTTGGAGGATTGTTTGATACCGGGGGAAGACCTACGCGATTATTGTCAGAGCATCGTGAAAATAGACATTGTTTTTCTTTTAGATGGTTATGGGAGAGAGGACTGAGGAGACACATGCTGAAATATTTCAGGTGCGGGGCTCAGTGCTTGCGACCTCTTCTCAAGTGATTAAAGTATACATGTTATATTACATACAAGAGTGTGAATGACAGAGCAAATGTGGTAAAAATTGGTAAATCAAGGTGAAAGGCATAAGGCAGTTCCTTGCAAGTTTCCATAGGCTTGAAGTTTTTGCAAAATAAGATTTTTTTTTTAAGAAAAAAAAGCAATAGGACAACATCACAAAGAGAGAGGCAATCAGACAGTCTGTGCCTCCTGATGGGAGAAACGGTATTACCTGTGAAACATTCTCGCCAAAAAAAGGCCAAGCCTGCATCTAATCAAACTCCTGGATCATCCAGTGTACAAGCACCCTGCGGACAGAGACCTGTGACACCACACCGGGGGCTGCCATCAGCACACCTGGACGTGGCGATTCCCGCAGGACAATCAGCCAGGCTTTTTCTTAACAAGTAAATTAATTGCAAAGAAGAAAAGAGACGGAGGGGAAACTCCACGGAAAAAGAAACCCAACATGTTGACCACCTGCAGCACATTAGTCTTATCTGGATCCTAATTCAAACTGTAAAATAAGAAAATATTAACCAAAGCATCGCAGGTTCGATTCCCAGTCAGGGCACATGCCTGGGTCGCAGGCCACAGCCCCCAGCAACCGCACATTGATGTTTCTCTCTTTCTCCCTCCCCTCCCTCTCTAAAAATAAATAAATAAAATCTTTAAAAAATACATTTATGAGATATCTGGAACATTGACCAAAGATGTGATTATATGATAGAACAATTCCTTTTTAGGGGGAAATTATATTATAATTACATTAATAAAAGACTCCTCACCTTTTAGATTATTCGTACCTTTTTTGGATGAAATAATACACTATCTAGGATTTGTTTTGAAGGTGAGGGAACATAGATGAAGCAAGATCAGTTCTGAGCTGGTAACTGCTGAAGCTGGGTGGGGGAGGCTGGGTGGGGGAGGCTGGGTGGGGGGGACGGGGTGGGGGAGGCTCAGTGGGAGAGGCTGGGTGCAGGGGAGCTCTGCCTAACTTTGCATATGTTCAAAATTCTCCGTAATCAAGAGTTTTTGGAAAGCAGCCCTCTCAGTCAGCGGTGACTGTGTGACGATGGTGAACACCTGCACAGGGCTGTGTCCCCGGATGCGAAGCGGGGGCGCAGGGCGCTGGAGACAGCCCTGTTCGACGACTCACAGGGGCGCTCTGTCCACGGTGAAGACACTGCCGCCCAAGTTGTTTGTTCACAACTGTTTCATAAAATGTGAAGAGTGGAAAATGTATCCAAAACAGGATGTGGCTGTTGGCTACCCCTGCTGTTTCCACTGTTGGTGATGGCAGGAGCCGCACAGGGCAGGTCCCCCACGCAGCAAAGGGCACCTCCTGTCCCAGCAAGGGCTCCAGACCCAAACTCGGCACCAGCAGAAGCCAGGCGGGTGTTTGGACTCCCAGCCAGCCCCGGCTGTGGCGGGAGGGAGCACTTATCTCTGTATATTTGGAAGTCTGTGGGCGTATTTATTTGCTGGGAAGTCTGGGTCCCTTCCCCCTCGACCCCGAGGCGGGTGCTAGAAGCCAGTGGAGCCGAAGGACAGAAACCTGAGAAGGGTCAGGAGCGGGCAGACTGGGGGTAGGCTGAGGCCAAGGCAGGGCGCAGAAAGTCAGAAACAGCTGCAGACTTGCTGGGGTCAGAGGTGGCCTGGCTGTGGGGGGGCCTGGGCAGAGCCACCAACCTGCTGGGCGGATGTGGACACACGTCCCCTCTCTCAAATTTGGTTTCTACATCTAAGCAGTTACATCCGGGTTGGACAGATCCGGGTGGGACAGACCCAGGTTGGAGCCCCGACTCTGCCACTGGCTGGCTCTGGTGTGGCGAATCACGGGAAGACTCTGCTTTCTTAATTCTGAAGGGGAGACAGTAAGGGGCCGATGTTAGGGGTTGTCCTGAGGAGTCGCTGAGGCAGATGTGGAAGCTCTCGGCATGGGACTGGGTGCTGGGGAGCCCTTGCTGCTGTGAATGAAATAAACTTGACAGACTGGGGGTGCGGGGCGCTGACAAGCTGGGTGACGGAAAGTCACGCGCAGGAGGGTCTGATCACAGATTCCTAACTGTGCGGGCCGAGGGGGGAGTCGAGTCCAGGCCCGTAGCTTCCTTAGCAAAGGTTCATCCTCACCCTAAGTAAGCGCTGTCCATTGTCCTCACACATCCAGGGCAGCGCACCTTTGAAATGTCCGAGTAGTTTTCCAGACCCTCAGGGCGCAGCCGCCTGCCCCAGAGCAGGGACCACGGAACCTCGGGACCACGGAGCCCCTCAGGGTGGCCTTGGTGCCTGCACACTGTCCATATGTGCTGCAGATGTTAACCGTCCTGTACCCACCAGGGGGACAGAGGGTGTGTCTCTCCCTTTACCTTTTATCCAGTTCTAGAGATTTCTCCGCTTTGCTTTCCCCGGCCCCCTCTGTCTGCCACCCATAGATTTCATGTGACCCTCCTCATGTTCTCCCCTTTGATTCTAATGTGTAAAATGAGCTGGAAAACTGCCATTGTCCAGAGCATTTTCTCAGTCTGTTGAGACCTTGCTTAGGGCATGTCCTCAGGAACTGTGGCTCAAATTCTCACAAAGGCGTCTATAGGTTCGGTGTTCTTTGGTGGACGCTACCTGACCGCAGGCACCGTGAACACGGTAGCAGCTGGTGATGGGGGACGGAGGAGCGGCCTGACCGGGAGCGGCCCGGTGAGTGGCTGCCCCGTCCGATGGCTGCAGCCACCATGCCAGCCATGACAAGTGACCTGACAGAAATGGCACTTTATCTCTGTAGTCCTCCCCCCACAACTCATAACTCCTGTCTAATCATGAGAAAAACTGACTAAATTCAACGGAGGGACACACTACAAAATAGCTGACCGGTTCCCCTCAACACCGCCAGTGTCGTACAGAATAAGAAGTCTAAGAAACCGCCGCAGCCACAGGAGCCGCAGCAGACATGGCGACTGAATGTAGCGTGCATCCTGGGACAGAGGAAGGACGTTAGGTAAAAACTAAGGAAATCCGAATGAAGTTTGGACTTTAATTAACGGTAATGTGTCCATTTGGGGTAATCAGTTGTGACAATCGTATTCATGTAAGCTACTGTGATTAATAGAGGAAAGCAGGAGGACTCTCTGTGCTACCTTCGTAGTTTTTCTGAAACCCAAAACTGTTTGATATTCAGGAGGGTATTTAAAAAGAAACAAGACAAGAGATAGTCTTGGAGAAAGTATTTGCAGCATGTCACTCGAGGAGTACATCGGCACCCCGGAAATGGGCAAAGGAAGAAAATGGGTGAATTCACAGAAGAGGAGACACCCCACCACCCCGTAATCAGAGCGAGGCGAATTCAAACAACAAGGAGGCACCATTTCTCACCGTCAAATGCTGCTGCCCAGCACTGGAAAGGGCATAGGGGAAGAGGCAGTGTGGGCAGAAATGTAATGTGGTCCAGTCCTTGGAGGAGGCAACTTGGCAATAACTTTTAAAATAAAAATGCACATGACTAGTGCATTTGTTGCAGTGTTATTTATAATAACAGGAATGAGAAACAACCTTGGCCCATTAATAGGAGACTGTGATTCACCCAGACAATGGGGTACAGGTGGCCCCCAGATCCACAAGCTCCATATCTGTGAAATCAACCAAGCTGGGATGGAAATACTCGGGGGGGAAGTGGCGTCGTTGCTGACAGGTACTGTTCGGTGAGGCCGATGATGGCTGTGTCTGTACTGAACACAGGCAGACTTTTTTTCTTTGTCATTATTCCCTCCATGATAGAGTACAACACCTAATACAAAGCACATTGTATTAGGTATTATAAGTAACCTAGAGGTGCTTTAAAGTATAGAGGAGGGCATGCATAGGTTATATGCAAATATCGTATACAATTTTATATAAGGGACTTGAGCGTCCTTGGATTTTAGTATCCACGGGGGTATGGAACCAATCTCCCCCTGGAACCTGAGGGACCACCATACACTGCAATAAAGAAAAAGTGTGAAAGAGACCCCTGGCACAAATAGTGCCTGGCATAGTTCACACTGCATAGCATTCACATGTACTAGCCTCTCCCTAAATGTAATTTTCACAATTCTGTGAGTTCATTACTACTGTTACACCCATTTTACAGACAGGTTAAGTAATTTTCCTGAGGTTGCACACTTAGTAAGTAGCAGAGTGAGAATTTAAACCCAGGCAAGCTGGCTCTAAGGGGCAAAAATAACAGCAAAATACGTATGTACACACACAAATCTGTATGTATATGCAAATGCATAAACCAACACAGATAAATGTGCTTACTTTCAGAGGGCAGAGTGGGGAGACGGGCTGGGGCACCCACTGGATCTGTGCGGAAGAGGAGTGTTTTGATTCTGCGGTTGTTTGTTTGGGTTTTTCCTTCCTTTCAGCCCGCCCCCACCCCCACCCCAACCACACACTCTCTGACCCCAGGCTGAGGTGGCTTCCCCAGAACTGGCCCCTGGAGGGGGGATACAGGGGAACAAAGAAGTCCTTGCTCAGCTTTGGATCCCATATAAGACTTTGGGAAACCCACCGCGGAAACAACGGCTTTGAGAACAGCTTCGGCCGGGAGGAGCTGTCCATCGCGGCCTTTCTGCGGGAGAAGAGGCTCGCTGAGAAAGGAAACAGCCGCGCTGTTTCCAGCAACTGCCCCTGAGGCCCCCTGAGTGGAAGGATGGTGGGGTGGGGGGCACCTTTCCCTGCATCCAGCAGTTGGGAAGAGCAACCCTAGGGGCCCCAGACATGCCCCGATCCCACATCCACTCCCTCTGGCCCCTCCCCAGGCCCTGGCCTCCCAGCAGAGCTGAGAGCCTGCAAGCCCCTGGGAGAGGAGCCTCTTAGCCAGGCCGAGGTAAAACCAGACAGGTAAGAGGGCCCTGCCACCACCTCTGCAGCCCGTGTTGGTGGAGGAGCTTCCGAACGCTCCTGAACTCCCCAGGGTCACTGGCGCAGGCCCAGAGGGCCTGGATCCAGGAAGGGCCTCCTGTGGCCCGTGGATCTGTCCGCAAAGGCCCAGTCGGGCCCTGGTTAGCAACGGCCAACAGGTGCCCCTTTCCTGGTGCTGGAACCTAAACCCTCGGAGCTTCAATCTGCCCTGGGAGGAGAGGGGAAGGGGCAGGGCGAGACGTGCTCCGGGCCCACGGGTGGTTGGTGAAATGTAGCGGGTCGATGCAACAGAATAGCATCAAATAAAACAGCACAGAATAGGATAGCAAACAGGAAAATGTCAGAGTGTACTGCAGTAAGTATTGTTTTATGAAACTCTGGCTACATGATTATTGGCTACACGTCACGCTGGGTTTCCAAGTGCAGTGAATTTTCCACTGTTGGCCAAAGTCAAAAGTATGAGAAAAGCGTTCTCAAAGGTGGTGAAGTCCAGGTGCTGGTGCTCGGTCGGCAGTATTGGGGGTTTTGCTGCCATTGGGCGGAACCATGGACCGGGGAGCTGGGTTTGAGTATCACAGAGTTAGAAAAAGTCAGTTTTTCATACCAATTTTTGTGATTCAAATCTTAAACTACAGCCATTTGTTTGATTTTTGGTACAGTGGGATATATATAACTGTATAGCTTCTGCATTTTTTTTTTAATTAGTGAATGTATTTCTTAAAGACTATAATGACTGGAAACACACAGCAAAAAAGGACCAAAGGCTGAGGCTACCTGAGGCCTTAGTGGCCCTCACTTTTAAGAGCCATACGATTAAGAACCCAGAAGACTGTTCTCTTATTGGGCCCAGACGAGGCAACTCCCTCCATCCCTGCGGGTCCTCACGGCACAGGTTCTAGGTACAATCAGAAAGGGACGAGGGAGAAGGGACTCACCGGTGGCAGGCCTAAGCCCTGGCTTCAAAGGCCGCATTATCATTTATTGTGCCTGTTCCGTACTGACCCTGTGCGAGACACCAGGGTGAAGAGGGTGACAGGAGTCCTTGTCATTGTAAAGGCACCGGTGGGCAGGACAGGCGTGGAATTTGCCATTGTGATGCGGGGCGGTGGGAGCCCTGCTGGGTGAGAGAAGACTGAGGGGAGGGAAGTCCGCCCCAGCCGCGGGGCTGGGGGAGGCGGGCAGAAACAGCGTGCAGGTCAAGCAGGGTCTGGCCAGTCCCTAAGGGCGAATAGGAGGCAGGCGAGGAAAGCACCTGGCAGATGACAGTCTCTGAAGGGTCCATGTGCCCCCTTCCCAGTGCAGGAAACCGGCCAGCCCACCCTCCAGGGCTCAGAGTAGGTGTGTAAAAGAAGGTGAGGGTAAACTGGGCGGAGCGGATGCGCGGAGCCGGCTCGACGCTGTGCGTGGGGTGCCAGTGAGGAGGCCAGGAACTGAAAGTCCACTGTTATTGACTGGATCGTGCCCCCCAAATTCATCCGTTGAAGCCCTTAGAGAGGGGGGATCTTTGGGAGGCAATTCGGGTTAAACGAGTTCCTAAGGGTGGGACCCTAATCACACAGGACTGGTGGCCTTATAAAACAGGGGAGACACCAGCGAGCACACAAAGGAAACAGGCTGTATGAGGACACAGTGCGAAGTCCGCCACCTACAGGCCAGGAGGACTTCACCCTCCAGGGTCTAGGCGGCCATGTTTGAACCACATGATGCACTCCTGGCCTCGGGATTGGAGCAGAGCTGATCAGCTGACCCACACCAGCCAATCAGAACTCCCTCTGTGGCACAGGCTGGAATTGTAAGAGACGAGGTCATGTGGGGAGCTGTGAGTGGCCATTCTCCCCCATGAGGAGCTGCAAAGAAGGGAGAGGGAAACCGAGTCGGTTGGCCTCTGGACTGTCTGTCCATCCGTGGTCCTTGTCCCTTGTAGACATCTGGCTGCATTGCTACCCTGGGTGCTTTGCAATACTGGATCTTTTTGATAAATCCTCCCCTTTTGCTTCATCTTGAGTGGGTTTCTATTACTGGGGAGTGGAAAAGGCTTCACCGAGGAAGGGAAAATGATCTGGGTCCTGAAGGGTGAAGAAGAAGTGGGGAGCGTCGTGGAGGGAGAGTGGAGTTGCTGGTGGGGTAGAAGGAGGCAGGGTGGGGCCCAGACTGGGTGCTGGAGAGACCGGGTAAGTCGAGTAGGAGACAGAAGGGACCACAGCAGCCAGCGGCTTTGAGCGTGGAGGGCGTGGCCCAGAGGGGCTGAGACAGGAGGCTGGGAAGACAGGAAATCCCGTGCCCTGTGGGAAAGGGCCTTCCCACGGACAACTCCCCGTCCTCGGGCTCTGCAGGACCCCAGCAGTCACCCACGCCAGGGTCACAGCCGTGTGGGGCGCTCCGTCGAGCCCTTCCGTCACACTCCTTCAGGCTTGTTAGTTTTTACACGGAGAGTTCTCAGTTCCTGAGTGGGAGGCAGTTATAAGAGGGATTGGGAGAAGGAAGAAAATATCTCTTTATTGAAAGACTGGACTTGGATCGAAAGGTTTCTTTTTATTTCTGAGGAGCACTTCCCAATCCTGAGCAAGTTCCTCCTTTGATTTTTCTCTCCGTTCAATCCTTTAACCCATCTGTTCATTGATCAGCTCATTACTTATTATTACTTTTTAAAAAAAGATTTTGTTTATGTTTAGAGAGAGGGGAAGGGAGGGAGAGAGGGAGAGAAACGTCAATGTGTGGTTGCCTCTCTCTCGCTCCCCCTACTGGGGACCTGGCCTGCAACCCAGCCATGGGCCCTGACTGGGAATTGAATCAGTGACCCTTTGGTTCACAGTCCCTGCTCAATCCGCTGAGCCACACCAACCAGGGCTAATTATTATTACTTGTTACTCGTGTTTGAATTTCACCGCTGCCACTGCTAGTGTTTGTTCTTGGCCACCTTTCTCTCTCTCTCTTTCTTTTTAGTGGAAAGTCATTTGATTTATTCTACCACTAGATAAAAATAGAAACCACACTTAAGTACAATCAAGCTGTAGGAGTATCAAATACACGAACTCCCTTATCAGGTCTCATTTATAATTTGTCATAAAGCAACCTTTCTTTAAAAACAACACCCCCGCAGCTTTATTGAGATATAACAGTCACATAACATGGTATAAGTTTAAGGTGAGCTACAATACATCTTACAAAATGATCACCACCA
This sequence comes from Tonatia bakeri, assembly GCA_004024845.1. Classification (NCBI taxonomy): domain Eukaryota; kingdom Metazoa; phylum Chordata; class Mammalia; order Chiroptera; family Phyllostomidae; genus Tonatia; species Tonatia bakeri. Next base: position 32,135 of record PVIA01007520.1, read on the forward strand.
TGGCCTTAGCTAATCTATCATGTCACGTAAGCACCATTTCTTTTTCTGTGGTGAGACCATTTCAGATCTACTCTTGGAGCAACTTTCAGGTATGTGATACAGCCTCGTCAGCTACAACCACCACACTGCGCCTTAGCTTCCCAGGAGCGTTCGTTTGTAAGGGGAAGTCAGTCCCCTTTGGCCAACACGGCCCCACTCCCCCAGCCCCTGGCAGACACGCCCTTCCCTCTGTTCCTCTGAGTTTAACTATTTCAAGTCCACCGGTAATTGAGATCGTGCAATATTTGTCTTCCTCTTTGTGATTTATTTCACTTGGCGTAATTTCCTCAAGGTTTATCTACGTTGTCATGAATGGCAAGTTTTCCTTCTTTCTCGTGGCTGACCAATATTCCATAGTATGTACATGGGTGGGCAAAAGTAGGTTAACAATGATTAATAATACAATAATTAATAAATAAACAATAATTCAACGGGAAACTGTTCCGTGTACTCACAACTGTAGTCCTACTTTTGCCTGCCTCTGTCCCTACCACACCTTTATCCATTTGCCTGTTGACAGATACTTAGGGTGCGCCCATACCTTGCTGACCGCATTCCTTAACCTCAGCTGCTGAATGTGTAAAGTGGAGAGTGATGAAAGAAACATGGGATTGGGGGTGTTGGAAGGATTAACTGGGTCAATACTCACACATGCAGTGCACTGAGAACCATGCCTGGCCCTGAAGGCCTTCATAAATCTCAGCTTTTGGTTTTTACCCATTGACAAAGCACCCGCTGTCTGTTACGCCTAGAGGATCAACAGGTGGATAAGACATGTCGTCTGCTCTCCAGTTGGCTAGCACCCAGTAGGGACAGGCACTGTATGTGGTGCACCACAGAGGGGGCCCCAGTTGGCCAGCACCCAGTAGGGACAGGCACTGTATGTGGCGCACCACAGAGGGGCCCGGGTCCTGTGGGAGAGGAGAGTGACTGACTTGCTGGAGCAGTTTTGGAAGGCTTCCCAGGAGAGGGTTTTGAAGGGTGAAGAGGAGTTTGCCTGTGGAGAAGCAGATAAGGGCATTCCAAGCAAAAGGAATTGCGCTGAGCAAAAGTTTGGAGGCCAGAAAGGGCCTGGTGTGTTGGGAAATAGCAGGGCATTGCGGGTGGAGCTTAGAGTGGATGGCCCGAGGGATGGTGAAGGGCAGACGGGGCTGAGTGACAGGTGAGAAAATACAATGAAAATATCTGACCTGTGTGGTATCTGGCTTACTGAGACACTTAGAGAAAATACTTCACCACCTCCCAGGCTAGGGAAAGAAATAACAGAGTCCTAAGAATTACCCTGAAGAAGAATCCTCACTCATTCATGCCTCCCCCGTGGATGCATCCGTGCCAGCTCTATCCTGGGCTCCCGTGAGGGGGAGGCCGTGGCATGATTTCTGGAGCTAGCAACCTTGCCCGAACCCAGGCTCCAGCTCTGACGTGCGGGCCCTGAGGGGTGGGCAGCACAGATTAGAGCCAAGAGGGGGACAAGTGTCCAGACAGTCAGCATAGCGATTTAGCAGTTCCTGCCAGTCCCCTGGCCAGGGTGCATACCCAGCCCTGAGCTCATACCCTTCTATCTTGCCATGACTGTTCTGGCTCTGTGTCAGCTGACTGCCCAGCTCCCTGCTGGTGACACCTGCCACCACCTCCAAATGCTTTCTGTGGCTGCCACGCATCCTGCTCATGTCATGAGGCCCTGACACCTCTCCCTGTATGACCTGAGGGAAAGCTGCCTCGGCTGTGGCGCTGGGTCTGGGGAGAGGTCAGAGGTGCTTGCCTGCGGCTCTTCTGCCCTGTTTTAACTGGGGCCTGTCGGCAATGGCGCCCACACTTTTTTGGTCTCACTGCCTGGAGCAGGCTAAGGCAAGGGAATTCCAGGCCTGGGGAAAAGGGGAAAGAATTCGAGGGCCAAGGCTGTTTAAGACTTTCCTAGGCCCCGGGTCCTTCCTCCCCCTGCAGCCCCTGGGTGCGATCCAGGTCGGAGAGTAAAGGGTGAAGGACAACAGCAGGGCTGGCGGGGCGGGGGGGGGGGGGGGGCGGGGCACAGCTGTTTTGCCTCAAATAGAAGCACCAATAAGGCCTTGGCATGGTGGTCTGAGGTCACACATGGGCCTAGGTGTCCTGTCCTGCCCTCCACAGGCCGTGGGACCCTCGTGGCCTCACATCCCCAACATCAATGTTCCCTGGAGGCTGGGTCTGCCAGAGACAGTGGTGGGGGCTTGGAAGGACAATCAGCCAGTGAGCACAGGCCCAGAGAGCTGGGTGGGGCCGGGGGTGGGGTGAGGAGCGTCACAGGCAGATGGACAGATTGATACCCAGCAGAAAGAAAGATCACCCTGGGCACATGCTGGGTGGTGGGAACAGGTCCCTCTGGCCGAAATCCAGAGCTGCAGTATCCCCTTGAACTTCCTCGGCCCCAAGGCCAGTGGCAGCTTCCCCTGACCAAAGGGTTTTTAGTTGCGGGTGCAGAGCTCCAGGTATCTCGTGGGTGCAGCCCAGGTGTCTCGTTGGTGCAGAGCTACATCATCCCTGGGGGTGGGGATTTGCACCAAGGGAGCAGGCAAGCTGAGGCCAGGGCTGGGGGAACGAGTTCCTCAGCTGCCCCCATCAACACACCCCCATCCTGGGTCCCAGGCCCACAGTTTAACTCTCCGAATTCCAGGGGGCTACTCTCCAAGGTGCTGTGCCAATGACAGCTGCTGGCCAGGCCACCTCCTTGCTGTCCACCCTGCTGAGAGCACACCCATCCTGCCCCAGTGTGGATGTGGGGGGACAAGGTGGGTGCCCTCAGGTCATGAGCAACTTGATTAAGAGCAGAGGCAAGGATTAGGGGCTCCTTAGAGAGGGGGGCACAGGATTTGGGGCCAGGGGATGGGGGCCCCACGTGGCCGTTGATGTCAGCCGTCCTGAACTTTTGTTAGTAACAGCATCAACCTGGCAGGATCAAAGGAGATAATGAAAATAGAGTGTTTGAAACATGCCTGACGGATCCCAGTTGCTGTGGCTTTTATTACTTTGTGTGTCTGGTCTTTTGAACTTTATAAAGCTTCTCCCTGTGTGTGACCAGAAAACCGGTGAACACAGAAGTGTCTAGTCACTCCTTCCTTCCCTGCTGGCAGGAGGGCTGGAGCCCTCAGGTGGCTGGGAATGGGAGGAAGGGGGCTGAAGAGGCCGGAGAGCTCGTAGCTTCAGAAAAAAGTCATATACACAAGGAGGCAGGGTTAGGTACGGGGGTGGGGGCAGGAAGGCCTGACCAGAGAGCTCAGGAAGGAGTCTGGAGCCAGGTAGAGAGGAATTTGGGGAGCAGCAGACGTGGGGAAGGGAAGACGAGAAGACAGGTTTTTTTGCTATGCATTATGAATGCCCTTCTTTGGCATTTTCTAGAAAGGTCTCTGGAAAGATGTAAATAACTTTTCAGCCGTTTTAGATGCTAATGTTTTTTAAATGTGTCAAGACAGAGTCTCCATCGGGCATATTATCCCCAAAAGAGTGACACAGAAGCTCCCCACGGCGGGCCTGTGCAGGATCCACCGCTGTTTTATGAGCCCTGTGGAGGGGGTAGTGGGGGCAATAGGGTGTTCTCTTCCTAATCGTTGTGGCCCCAAGATAAGTCCTAATGTGCCTACTCCTCTTCCGGATGAACCTCTGTTCCAAGCCCCCATCTTCTCGGCTGGGACCCCGCAATAGCTTCCAACTTCTTGGTCCTCCTACCCCGTTCCTCAGAGCAGTCAGGAACAGTCACGAGAGATGACATCAGTCATTTTGGTTCCTATTACACCCACTCCCGCCACTGTCCACCTTGACTCATCTGCCATGACTGTCCCCTGATGCCGCCCCCCCCACCGCCCGTCTCTGCCCACTTATACAACACCCGGCCTCTCTGCGGCCCCAGGGCATTGGACCGGCTGTTTCCTCGGCCTGGAATGCCCCACGGGGCCTGTCATTTCAGGTCTAGCTCAAGAGTCACCTCCTCAGAGCTTTCCTTGGCCGCCTAGTCACTCTCTGTCACGTCACCCTGCTTTGTTTTCTTCACGACACTTAACCATAATCTGGCCCAAAGGATGGAACATCCAGACCTCAGGACAGCACCGCACCTGTGGTGCCCTGGCTGCAGTTGTCCCGGAGGCTGAGGAAGAATGAGGGGGGCCCCTGCTGGGAGACGGTGCCAGCAGGCCCACGGCCATAATGTGGGTGGCAGGCCCAAGGGAGTGGCTCCAGCTACTGGATCTTGGGGGCATCAGACAGGCTCCAGGGAGAAGAAGACACAGGCTGTGGCTTTTACCGACCGGCTGGGCAGCCACAACCTAGACTCCCGGTCACATGGGCCCTCCCTATCTCTGAGGATCTTCACGGTCCAGAGAGCCTCAGGCCAGAGCCAGATGGCTCATGTGAATCATGTCACTCTCTCCAGGGCCACCACAGCCTGGGCACCTGACGGGTAGCATCACCTACTGGGGGCGCTAACATCCTGCTAGGGACCCCAGATAGGATGTAGACCCCCAAGGCAGATGCCACCCTGAAAATGGCTTCTGTGTCTTGTAGGGTCTGTATCAGAGGCTGGAGGTAGGGGGCTCAATGTGGGCAGGAGAGGCACCCAGGCCCAGGCCCGGGGAAAGCCTTGGCCCGGACCACAGCAGCAGCTAATTCCAGATGTCTGGGGCCCTCCACCCACTATCGCTCCCCTGGTGACCTTGAGATTGGGACCCCAGATACTGTTGCCTACCGCCCTCCTCGACGCCCACTCTGGGATCCAAGCTTCCCCCCTCCCGCCACCTCCCACTAGCATTTTATTCACCCATTCATTCATTTACTCACACAGCGAACATGTATGGAGTGCCTACTGCATGCCAGGCACTGTTCCAGATGGACTATGGGGAGGAAATAGTCAAGACCTGTCCACGGGCAGAAGTAAGAGAAGGGATTCTGAGGCCAGGCCGCCTGGCTGCCTAGCTTCAGATGCTGGCGCCGCTCCTTTCCAGCTGTGCCAACGTGAGCGAGTCCTATAACCTCTCTGAGCCCCAACTGGCCTCACTCTGAAATAGGGCTGAGAATATATCTTCCCACGGGGCTGGGTGAAGATTCGATGCCTCGACACACGTTGGGAGAGCACTTGGCACACAGCCGACGTGCCGCGGGTTTGTGATAATTAGTCTGGCAGTAACCGCAGAAAATGCACTGTAAACAAATAAGGAAAATACCTGCAGATTGTGGTCGGCGCTTTGAAATAAATGAGCAGTGTGCTGAGGATGGGGCTCTACGGGGGGAGTTAAGAGGGTCGCTCTGAAGAGGTGGCTTCTTTAGGGTCACACACAGAGGATGCTTTCCAGGCAAATGGACCAGCAAGTGAGAGTCCCTGAGGCGGAAAATGGCTTGGCAGGTGCCAGGAGCACCAGAAGGCCCAAGGCAGGAGAAGGGTGGGTGAGGAGGGGGGCGGCATGACAGATCATCGGAGAGGCCAGCGGGGCCGGTGAGCCCCAGAGAGGAGTCTGGCTTCCGTTCTGGTGCAGTGGGCGGCCACACGGGGTTTTTGTTCTGTTTTGTTTTTGTAAGTTCTACTACAGCGTATCTCACACACACAGAAAAGTCTACGAATCATAAGTGTGCAAGATCACACGTTTTCACAAGGTAAACACACCTGGGGGGCCAGCACTGAGGTCAAAGCCAGAGCATGAGCAGCACCCAGAATTCCCTGCAGGCTCCTTCTAGCCGCTGCCCCATGGTGATCGCCAGCCCAACTGGTGAATGGTAGAGAGCAGCTGGGCCTGGTGTTAGAACTTTTGATACATGGAATCATACAACGTGTGTTTTTGTGTCTGGCTTCTTTCACTCAACATCACAAGCGAAATTCATCCACCTTGTCACAAACGGGGGTAGTTTGGTTCCCCGTCTTCCCTGAGTGGTGCGCCACCGTAACTGACAAGGCAGTGACTGACACCCGTCTGCTGCTGGTACACGCAGTCCCTGTCTTTGGTGCACGTAGGCACCCTTTTCTGTTCCTTAAAGCATTTTTAACCTCAATTTGACTAGATCTCCCTTCACGCTCACTCCAGCTCCTGCATCAGCCTGGAGGGTGGAGGGTGCAGGACCACTGCTGCCTTTGCACATGCGCTCCCCACCTGAGACCCTTATCCCTCTTCCCCACCCCGGATCCTCCAAGAGGCCTCCTCAGGTGCCCACCAAGCCTGCTCTCCTGGGTACTGTGCCCACCGCAGGTGGCACCATCCCCCGCACGGCCAAGCCCTCCTAATGTGAGCCTGCTTCCTGCCAGACTACACCGGCAGGGTGGGACCTGTCACCCTGTTCCCAGAAGATGGAAGATCGCCCACACCTGGCACTGTGCCTAGCGTCCGGTGGGGGCGTCATCAATATCTCCTGAATGATTCATTCAGCCTCCGAGAGAAGGCACGACCCCTCAGTGATTAAGAGTGTGAGCTTTGAGGTCACACAGATCTGGGTTCAAGTCTTGGTTCTGACTTTTGGCTCTGTGACCTTGGGAAGGTCATTTCACCTATGAGCCTGTTTCCTCACGTAAAAAGTGGAGTGGCCACAACCCCACTAGGTCGTTGAGCAGATTAAGTGAGACAATGTTGGCCTACAGTAACAGCCTAATCATGGTGGAAGAGGGTAATTAATGATCCATCCAGGGAGGGGGACACCTCCCGCTGCTCCACCCGCTTTCTCAGCGGTTCCTGGGAGGTGCACAGCATCGGGCTGTTTCACAGAAAAAGAAACCGAGGCCCACAAAGGGACCAGGAAAACCCGGTGCGGCAGGCTGTGGCTAGACCCTTGGGCCTGCTCTCAGTCCAGTGCTCAGCCTGCCTCTCAGAGCCGCTGGTGAGCACATTTGCACCCTCGTCCCCCGACCTGGGATCGAGGGGCTGGCTCTGCTCGGGGAGACCCTCGGGCCTCCGAAGCGCGCTTGGAGATATTCGGCTCAGACCCCAGAAGCGCGGCACAGCTCCCGGGAGCAGAGAGAGCGCTCGGGGTTGTCACTTTAAATTAAAGAGGGAGCGGGCGGGCGGGCGAGCGAGCGAGCGCAGGGGAGCGCGCGGCGGGCTCCTGGGAGCGTGCCCGGACTGCGGCGCAGCTCCGGTACGCCACTCCGGCCCGGCCGAGCCCCCGACCCGCGTCCCACTCCCTCGCCGGGTGACACTGCAGGAGTGGCGTTGCGGGCGACCGCGGGTCCTGTTGCTGGTTCGTGCGCGCTGCGGGAGGCCAGCAGGGAACCCGTAGCCGGGAGCCAGCGTCCACGCTGGACCAGGAGCCGAAGCGGCAGCCAGAGCAGCGGCTCCTTGGTGGAGCCGGGGTGAGTACGCACCAGGCCGCCCCCCCCCCCCCGCGCACGGAGCGCGAACGCACGCAGGGCCCCCTCCCCGCGCCACCGACCCCTGGGCTCAGCGTACTCCACGCGTCTGCACACCCGCGCTGTGTTTGCACACGCAAGCCCGGCACAGCGCACGCTGGGCGCCCTTCCCCTGTCCGGCCACTCCGCGCACTGCGCATCGCATCGCGTCCCGCACGCCCGCCCCGCGTGTGCACACGCACGACTCCCCTGTCCATTTACACGCCTCCCTGGCGCTCGCGATGCACGCACTCCCCTCACATTCATAGCACTCTGACCGCCCCCCCACCACCACCCCTGCCCCGCTTCACACAGCTCTTCAGTCAGCTTCCCACACTCCTCTCCCCATATACCCTAGGGGTTCCCACGGCAGGGGTGCGGGTCTTCAGGAAATGCCCCGATCCTGAGAGGCACGTCGCACCCTCGCCAGGAGGCCGGGAAGCCCAGGAAAGGATCCTCAGCTGCAGAATGTCACCGGCCTGGGTGGGGGGCTTTCCAGGTGCCCCTTGGAACCTTAGACGCCACTGCTCTTTTTGCAGAGCCTCCCTCGGGCTGAACATTTGGGCTGAAGATAGGGTGGGAGTGGGGCAGAACAGGACAGCCTGGAGTGGGTCCTGTGCGTGGAGGAGCCCTGAGCCAGCAAACCTGGTGACCCCCTTGCCAGGGGCTGCAGAAGCGCTGAAGAGGGACCCGCTTTGGTCCCTGAGGCCATCCCCTCCCCAAAGTCCCTGGGAAACCTGCACCCAGGAATGTCAGTCCCTCCCCCCCGCCAGGGCAGGACAGGTTGGGAAAGAGAGCAGCTGTTGTGCTTCCTATTAGAAATGGGGAAACGGAAGCCCAGGCCAGGCTGCGATCCACCCCATGTAACTCAGCCAGTCTGGAGAAGGGTCGAGGCAAGGGCCCAAGCCCCCACCTTCCCCGAGAAGCTTGGGAGAGTGGGCCTCCCAGCCCGGGGTTCAGGCTCGGACTCTGCCTCTTGTCAGCTCCAGTGACTGTGGGCAGGTCATTTCCTGCACCTCAGCTTTCTTACCCATACAATGGGCAAAGTAGCAGCCCCCTCGGAGGCCGGCAGGGAGGATTTGCTGAAATAATACTTGGCAAGTCCTGGTGGTGCCCAGTAAATGCCAGCCAGTCTGTGCCGCTGTTTCTGTGGGCTTTGCCAGGGTGGGTAGTAGGATGCGGTTTATCTCAGGAAGTGGGAGCACTGGAAAAGCATTTTAAACCTCAGGGTCCTAAAGAGTTTTGCAGCCTGGGAGGTCGAAGGCTGCCCTGTCCCCACCCAGTCTTTCCCATTGCCTGCTAGCTTCAGGGTGAGGACGGGGGGAGCAAACACCTGGCTGTCCAGAGACGCGATTGGAGACATGACCAGCGAGGCAATGGGGTGGGAGGAGCAGAGACTTGGGGCCCCAAGCCCCTGCAGAGAAACAAAATTCCTGGAAAGCCGTTCCTCTGACCAGCCCAGGAGGGGACCTTCACCGTGGTCACATTCTGCAAGGCCAGTGGCTGTGCTTTCCACCCACCTCCAGCCCTGAAACGCCTCCTCAGGAGGTGGCACGGTGGCCCAGCGCCCAGGCTCAGACCCGTCACACCTTGGCACCACTCCCGGGGTGTTGCAGCTCAGCGTGTGAGTAGCTTCGCTGGGGCCCCTTTCATGTGGGGATCCATTTCTCTGTCTGATCGTCAGGTTATATTGTGGGCCTACTGTGGGCCAGGCACGGTGCTCAGCAGTTAGCGTCTGTTTTACCTAATTCCTATAGCATTAGGGAGGTATTGCCAGCTAGGTATGATTAAACTTGGATTTGAAACTGGTGCTCTTTTATTTTTAGTGAGCATGCTCCATGCAGGTTAGGGTTTGGTGCTTTGGGGCCACACGGAATAGATTGGCAGGGGGAGGGTGCCAGGAAGGAGACGTGGGTCTGAGGACCTCAGATGCAGGTTTTGGACGGCTCTGGCTCTCCCCTCACCCCTGTGGAGCCCCATCCCCTGTGTGTCAGAAGCTGGGGGAAGCTCTGGCTGCAGGCCGCCCTGGCCTCGGAGGTGCCTTGTCAGCATCCCGCTCTGAGCCAAAGCCGCAGCCCCTCTGCCTGGCGGGTCTCCAGGCTGCCTACAGGAGCCTGCTGGGGTTGTCCTAGTTGGTGAAACAGAGTCTGGGGGTCTCGGGGACAGTGAGTAGCACCATTAAGAAGGGCACTTGAGACAGAGCCAGATCTGGCTGGCTCTGACCCTGCTCTCTGCTTACTGGTCGTGTGACCGTGGGCTAGCAAATTAACTGCCCTTCTCTGAGCCTCCCTTTCCTCCTCTGTGGAGTGAGGACAGTAATAGGGTGTGCCCCATAGGGGTCTTGGGGAAGGTCAAGTCCTTGGCACAGGGGCTGTGGCTACCAACAAAAGAGGCACTCACCCGGCAGCGGGCAGGGCTGCCAGGCCCAGGCCATCGCTGCTGACCGTGTGGCTTTGGGCAACTCAGTCATCCTTTCTGAACCTCCTCCAGCTCCCCCGAAGGCCTGCTTACCCGGCTCGTGAACGGAGAGGCTTCCGGGGGCCATCAGGTTCTAGCGGTGAATGGAGGGGTGTGAAGTGCAGGCCACGGAGCAGGTGCCCTGCCTGCAGGGGCAGAGCCACTCAGCTCCAGCTCAGGCTCTTTCGGGGGGCCAGGGAGGATACAGGGCCGCTCTCCGCACATCTTCTCACTTTTAAAGGGAAGCTGGAAATTCATCCTTTAAAAAAAAAGGCAATCCATTTTTAATGGGAAATTTACCAATTTTTAAATGTTGGCAACTCACTTTAATTTGAGACAACTAGAACAGATCTACAGACCAGCCGTGCTGCCCACGTGATTCTGCAGCTCCAATCAGGGGCACGGGGGCCTTTCGGACAAATTGCCAGGGCAAGACCACCGCAGCTAATGTCTACCAAGCCGGACCGTGTTTACTTCCCATTCCGCCCTCCAGGCACCCTGATAGGGCGGGCAGTCAGGAGCCCCCTTTTACGGAGGAACAACCGAGGCTCAGAGCTAGTAAGGGGCAGACCTCTGCTCCCCCCTCGCAGGCAGATGTGCCTGCAGAGAGCACCACCGTGGGAACTTCTGGCCTGGGTGTGCTGCAGCCACTCACACCTTCCCTGAAGTCAGAGCTCCCAGGCAGAGGGGGCAGGGGTGATAAAGGGAGAGAGAAGAATGGTGGGCAACGTGGGAGTCTGGGGTCTGAGCTGGATCAGCCTTGGAGGGGTTGGGGCCCCCGGACAGCCAGAGGTCCTGTCAGCAGGTCCTGTCCCTGGGCACGTGTATGTGCCACAGGAGCGCCCCCAAGCCCACACTGCTGTCATTGGCCGTGCCAGTGTGTCCCCACTCACAAAGTCGGCTTGTGCCAGGTGAGCGGGAAAGAGAGCCGCTGGCATTATCGGATTCCCAGCAGGGCAGAGGCAAGCTGGGACCTGAGTGCTCACGGTAACACGTGTGTTTCGGTATGTCCAAACTCCCTCCTGCCAGGAACTAAGGCCACCTGGCACACAGAGCTTTATTTGTCCTGCGAGTTCTCAGGAAACTTTTGAAATCACATGCTCGCCTACACGTCGGGCACAGGGCAGGAGCGTGGAGCCAGATGGCCTGTGTTGAACAGTTTCTTAGCTGTGTGCCCTGGGGCAGATGACCTTACCTTCATGCCTCAGGACTCTCCTCTGCAAACTAGAGAAAATGATAGTACCTATCTGTGGGGTTGCTAGAGGATTAAAGGAGGAAATACAGGTGCCAGTGCTTAGGGCTGCACTTGGGTGGGTAAGGAGTGGCTGGCAGGGTTAGCCCTCATCATCATGACCTCCAGCCCAGGTCCCAGGAATGAGCTTCCACTTTGAGAGCGTACTTCTTTCCCATCGCCATGACAACCAGCATCTCAGGGAGTGGGGGCATCAGCAGGGGGGCCAGGAGCAAGGAGCCAGCTGAGTACCTGGAAGGGCTTCTCTGGGGCAGGGGGGGCCTGCTCTGCCCTGCCCCCCTAGGCCTCCTGCCAGGGCACTTGAGGTGCTCCGTGCGTCCTGGGCAGCCCTGTCTGGAGCAAGCCACCTCAGCTGCTTGGCTCCAAAGCCACAGACTGCGGACAACCCCAGGATCCTGGAAGTTGCCCAGGAAAATGTTCACCCTCTGATTGGACCCCAGTCCCAAAGGGAGCCCACAGAATGCTTCAAGGAGTTGCAAACAGGCTAGGCACGGTCAAGCAGTTTTTTTTAATTTACGCGGTGTCTGAATAGTGTCTACATTTTTTTTGTGAATTGGTGCAGCATTTAAAAATCCAGAAACTGCACGTAAACTATCCAGGCTTTTCCTTAAAGAGCCAGAAGGTCCAGCAATGCCAGGTCGGCATTCTTGGCAACAGAAAAGCGCTGCCCTTGAGCTGGCAGGACCCTGCTGTTATTGCCGCACCCACCCCTCCCCCTCACACCGCCCCCCACCCCGCCACCCCATGCCCATGTGCCTTTATCCCTCCTCACCTGTCTCTGACTACCTCTCTGAGCTATGCAGGAACACAGAGTTTAGGGCGGGGGGATCCTGTCCTTCCGTGTCCTTGGACTGAGACCCATCCAGCTCATCCCTACCCGCCGCCCCTTCTCACACCCGCCCCCGTTTAGAATATGTCTGTCAGCCAAGTTCACTTCTTAGCAACAACGATAATAAAACTTTGAGCAGCCCCAGGGTTCGGGTAATGGCGTGTCTGAGCTCCCAAGCCTTGGAGGGTGGAGCGTGGGGTGCAGAGTGAAAGGGGAGAGAACAGAATATTGCAGAAATGCAGCCTTTGCTTTTCAAATGTAAACAAAAGCTTTTGAAGTGCAGCCACACGTCACTTAATGATGGGAAGTTCATCGTTAGGCAATTTCCTCCTCCTTGTCTGAACAGGACAAACCTTGATTGTCTAGCCCACCACACACCTAGGCTGTGTGGTCCGGCCTATTGCTCCTAGACCATGAACCTGTACTGCATGTCACTGGACTAAATGCTGTAGCCAATTATAACGCATTGTACTATGACGTCACTTCTTATATACTAAGAAGTCGCTAGGTGATGGGAATTTTCAGCTCCATTACAAACTTTTGGGACCACCGTCATACACACAGTCCGTGGCCCGGCCTAGTGAGCCCCCCAGGGGGCCTGCACTGACAAATAACCAGGAGTCAGTGCTGGTCAGCCCGGCGTCGGTGGGACCACAGCAAGGGCAGGGTGCCCGAGGGCTCAAATACAAACACAGGGTAGCCAGCAACTTTCACATTTCAAATAAGCAGCAGATACATTTTTAGTGTAAGTATACTCCAACATTTGGACGTATTTATACTAAAAACAAATCTGAAATTCAAATGTCACTGGGCGTCCTGGGTGTTATCTGGCAACCCGGAGGTGATGCCTTTGAGGGCATAAAGAAAGTTTTAGACACCATTCTCTAAAAACGCTACTTCAAAAACCACGCACTTCAGCCCAGGCCCCACGCACAGCTGGGCGTGAGCTCTGGATGACAGGCACCTGGGCACAGAGGACCAGGGCGCAGGGCTGGGGCTGGGGGCCCTCTGAAGCCCTCCCCTCCAACTCTCTGTCCCCTTCTAGTTGCAGCCGCCGCACCGGGCACCATGGCCGTGGACGTGGCAGAGCACCGCCTGAGCGGTGAGTCTGAGCAGCAAGCATGCCAGCACACAGGGCCCTCCCAGCAGTCCTGGGGTGCGGGGATCAGTGGGACACCGGTCATGGTGCTGGCAAGGACTGTCAGTGACTTGCCCAAGGTCACATAGCCTTAGGGACACAGGGTTCGGACCAGTTTGAAATCTCTTCATCTCTCTGCTTCCATGGCTTCTTCTGTGGAAGTGACTCCCTCCATTTGACTTGAGGGGATCCGCCAGGAGGCCCGTGTCCCACTGCTCCCTAAGGATGAGCCTGTGACACGGAATCCACTCACCAGGGCCATTTCTGGAGCCTCTCAAGCAGACAAGTGAGAGGAAGCCCCGGAAGGTTGACACTGGGTCCACAGGGCATGAAGGTCAGAGGGAGCCCAGACCAGGGACGGCCAATACCTGGGGCGCAGCTCCCGCCTGCCCTGCGTGCCCCGGCCAGCGCCAAGCTGGGAGGTGGCGTCACGTGACATCAGACACATACCTCACAATCTTTTCTCCTTCTGTTTCCGTCCCCATTTACAGATGGCAAAAGGGAGGCTCAGTGAAGGAAAGGGACAGTGAATACAGGGTCAGGATGTGAACCCAGGTCTCCTGGCTGTTGGTCTGGCTCATGCCCTAGCACAGCCCCCACCTAGCCTAGGGCTGAACGGAGGGGTGCCGCAGGGACCACCCTTCCCAATCCCCAGCCAGGGATTCTCACCTGCAGCCTCCCAAGCCTAGGCCCAAGCCCTGGCATGGCCTTGAGCAAGTGATGAAACCTTTCCAAGCCTCCATTTACCTATCTTTAGAACGGGGCAGTGAGGCTGCCTTGGGGACTGCTGGGAAGATGCAGTGAGCTAGCCCACGTGAAGTGCCCCACACAGCGGAAGCACAGCTCACCCCAGCTCCAGGCCTCTGCACCCGCTGTCCCCTTTGCCGGAGTGTGCCCCTGCCTCTGCCTGGCTGGGTCCTCGGCCCGGCCGTGGGGGTTACGCACACACATCTGGAGCAAGATTGGCAGCGAATATCTGCTTCGTCCCTCAGCTTCCTCATCTGTAGAGGAGGAGCAATAATAGAACCTTCCTCCCACGGTGGTTTTGAGGACTCAGTGGGTTCATACACGTGAAGTGCTTGGAACAGAACCTGGTGAATGGTAAAGAGAAGGAACCTGTTATAGCTCCGGCTCCTCCTCCTCCCCCTCATCTCTGGCCTCAGCCTAGACCTCACTTCCCGGGAGAGTTCTGCCCCTGCTGTCCTAAGGCTGGTGGTAGTCTAGACATGAATAAGTGAATGAGTATCAGTTGTTGGTATTTCCTCTCACCTTCCTGAGGCTTTTCCTTTCTTGCCCTCGGCCCTTCGCCCTTTTTTGTCCACTGGGGCTGTGGTTCGAGACCCTCACTTCCCTGGGACCCTCACTCTCAAAGGAGTCTAGCTCTGCTTTGCCACGTTGCCGTGCCCACCCCCTGCCCACACCCAGGCCCAGGCCCCGCTGTGCAGGTCTCAGCAGGAGCCCCTCACTCATGCCCCTCACTCTCCAATGAGGCAGGTACGTTCCTGTCCCCCCACCCCCCAGCCACCAGACTCCTGAGACTTTGCCAGCCGGCCCCATCAGGGCTGGCCCCGGGGCCCTCTGGAGATCTTCGCTGTGGTTTTATTTAGACCACAAATTGCATTCCCGCAACCAAAGTCAGCAGTAACAGGGTTGCGCCCAGTCCCCACACCCTCATGTCTTGTTCTTCTCCATCCCCCCTGGCCCTCCCGGGCCTTGTCCATTGGCTGTGTGATTTTTACATCAAATCGCGTGGTTGTACCGTGTTGAGGATTGATTTTTTCTCTAAACATTACCCGAAATGTTTATCTGCACTGCCACAGTGACATCCTAATAACCTCAACAGTCATTCTCAAAGGCCAGTGACATTCTGTCCTCAGACAGCACCAGGGCCCCGGGTCAGACCTCCAGGCCGTTTCCAGATTTCTGTTGCTACAGGAGCCCAGCCTCGAGGACCCAGAGCAGACAGAAAACTCGCTGGGATTTTTCCCTCAGAGTAACTTTGCTGGGTGGAACCGCTGGGTGGGGATGTCTTGTGGTCATCTCCTTTTTCCGGATGAGGAGGCTGAGCCCAAGGAGGCTCGGTGAGCTGAACTTTTCACCCCTGTGGCCTTGAGCCCATAGATTAGATGTGTTCTTCCCCTCTCCCAGCCTCAGTGTCTCCTAGAAAGTGGAGATAGGGACCTCATGGGGTTCGGACAGCTGGGTAAGCACCGGGAGCGCATTAGTATCCATCCAGCTGAAGCTGGCGGGCCCAGGACGGCCAGAGCAGAGCTGGGCTCAGGGCGGGCCGAGGCCTCCTGCCGCCAGAGGGCCCAAGGCTGCTGTGCAGTTCCTCCTGATGTGGCGGCTTTGGGGCAGCAGAGGCGAGGTGCCCGCCGGCCCCAGTGCCCCACTCACGCTCTCCCACTGGGCACTCTGAGTGCTCTAGGCTTTGTACACCCCTCTCCTTCCGGCCCTAAACCCCCAGTCCCTGGTGCCTTGGCTGGGCACACTTCTTGCCCCCGCCTCCACATCTCAGCTTACATGTCCCTTCCGGAAGGGGCATCCTCCTCCAGCCCCAGGAAGCCCTCCTGGGCTCTTCCCATCACTCTGTTTTGTCTCTTTGCCCACCCCGCCCCCTCAGCTGTGCACTGGGCCTGGGGCCGACTCCCTCCTCAAGGTGCTCATACACAGTAGGCGCTCATGCACAGTAGGTGCTCATGCACAGTAGGTGCTCAGTGGAGGTGCCACGATAAAATCCACCCCCGAAACGCCCTCTCCACCTGTCTTCGCGCTGCTACCAGGGAACTGCTCTGGGTAGAGACCTGGTGGGGCAGTGGTTAGCCCTGCTTGCTCTGGAGTCTGGCTGTCCAAGTTGGAATCCCAGTCCCACCCCTCCCTGACGCTGTGACCTTGGGCAAGTTCTTCGTGAGCCTCAGTTTCCCCATTTGAACTGAGCATAGAGGCAACAAGAAGAATGGTTAAGAGAACTGTATTTGCTAGCAGTGGGACGTTCTGCAAAATGAATCCCACGACCTCACCAGTTGCTTTTGGCGACCGAAAAGCCAGGCTTCCTTTGAACTTGTGTGGTGACACTTGGCCGTGGTCTAGGCGAGGACTCACCCAGCAGGGCTGAGGAGGCAGTAAATGGCTGTGTTTGGGGTCAGTAAGTCTCAGGGAAGGAAAGTTATTTACTTATCCATGGGCGAACAGCATTTGAGCATCTGGATTTTTCCCCAAGCACTACACAGCCTGCAGCCATCTCTCACTGCTGGCTGAGATTTTTTTTTTTTGGGGGGGGGCGGGTGGTAACACCTTGATTGAGATAGAATTCACTCACTTAAAGTGGATAATTCGTTGGGCATTAGTCTAGTGCACAGCCGTCAGCACAGTCAGCTTTTGGAGCACATTCATCACCCCCAAAATAAACCCCATATCCCACATTTCTCCCTGCTCCCCCTCCCCAGCCAGTCACTAATCTACTTTGTGTCTGTGTAGATTTGCCTCTTTTGGACATATAAATAGAATCATATGACGTGTGTGTCTGGCTTCTTTCACTTAGCAAGATGTTTCCAAGGTTCATCCATGCTGTAACATGTATCAGCGCTTCATTCCTTTTTATCGCTGAACAATATGCCATTATGTGGATACACTGCATTTTATTTATCCATTCAGCCACTGATGGACCCTGGGTTGTTCTAGACGAGGTTTGAGGGGGAAATGGGATCCTTTTTTGTCCCCCAAGTCCCCTTCTCCTTTCCCCAGACCCCAAAAGGCTGCTTTGATTATCTGGCAGCGAGAGGTCCTCTGAAGGGTGAGGTCCAAGAGCTCAAAGAGGCAAGAACAACCCTATTTGTTTAAAGCCTAATGAATATTTAACCATCGTTCACAGCTCTTCATCTGTTCTCGACAAGTGCCAATCATGAGAAAAAGGTCTGTTTTTGTGGGAAAGAAAATAAGGCAGAAATCACAGGGAGTGTTTTCTTGTGCAACCCTGGACCCCCAGTGCCTAGCACCCAGCCTACCACGTAGAAGGCATTTGGTAAACATTAATTCAATGAATAAGCCAGTCAGTGCCAAACCACCTGCTCCGTGGGTGGGGGGTCTGTACCCACTGAGGGGCCCAGGGCCCTCTAATGAGAGGCTGCTTTTGCCTTGTAGTCATCAAGAGCCCCCCTGACTGGGAGGTGGGCGTCTACGCTGCAGGGGCCCTGGCACTGCTGGGAATCGCAGCTGTGAGTCTGTGGAAGCTCTGGACCTCGGGGAGCTTCCCCAGCCCCTCCCCATTCCCCAACTACGACTACAGATACCTTCAGCAGAAATATGGTGAGAGCTACGCGGAGGCCAAGCAGAAGGTGAGGCTCCCGCGCTCGTGGGTGCACACGGAGGTGGGGGCCCCGTGCCCCTGCCGTCCACTCTCAGGATGAACCTCTATTCCCTCCCCACCCCGCTCCCTCCTGGTTGGTTCCCCCCGGTGAGCGGGGGCCCTGGTCCTCCTTCCTGCCTCCAACCCAGCCCAGTGCGCCTTTGTCCAATGGGTCTGTGAGCCCTTGAATGAAAGAATGAATGAATGGTTTCCATGTTAAAGACCATCCTGTAAAAAATATGGGAAAATGCAAATAAGAAAGGCTTCCCTAAAAATGCCTCCACCTTGAGGCAAGCCACACTTAACCTATTAACACGTTAACTTAGCCACACTTAACTTAGCCACACGTTTTTTTGCCCATTAACATTTTGATGTATTGCTTTCCACTATTGTTAATCTCGCCCCCAGTCTTCTTTCCATGCATGGTTTTCACACAATGGGTGTCATTTCTACCTGGAGTTTTATACCTCTCTCTTTCCATCTCACTTACAGCCGGAGCCCTTTCCCACATTGGTGAACACCCATTATTAATATCACTTTAATAGCTAAGACTCCTTTTTACGTATCTGCCGTGATTTCCTAGATGCCATTACAAATGATGCCGTAAGGGTTTCACAGGTGAAACTTTGTCTTCCTTGGGATTCTGTACTTCAAATAGATGCACCCAGAGGCAGAATTACCTTCCGGGAGTACAAACATTTTTAGGGCCCTCAGTATCTATTGCTGAGTGTTTCATCATTTGACACTCGGCAGGGAACCTTGCTAACCTGATGTAGAGTCCCAGAGTGCACAGCCAGAATCTGGTCCCAGATACAGGTCCCACATACTCTTTCATCCGCCATTCCAGAGGGGACTGTCTCTCACTCTGGGGGTGGGGGGACTGTAAACTGGCACCACTTTTCCAGAGAGCATTTTGACGACAAGTGTCAAACGCTTTCAAAAGGACTGTGTTCTCTAAGTCAGGATTTTAAGAAAGCTACTCAATGCTGCATTATTTCTGTTTGTGTGTGCGTGGGGGGAGAAGCAACATAAATGTTCAACAGTTGGGGAATTATAAACTAAATAGTTATCCACTCAGTGGGAAGTTGGGGAGGCAATGAAAAAATGACGGTAATGAAGACCATGCAGCAACACAGAAGAGGCGGGTCGTGCAGAGGCTTCTGTTTGCTCAGATCTTAAGGCCTGTTTAGACAAAAGAAACATCGAATGTGAGGGGGAGTGCTGCCCGACACGAAAGTTTTCCCATGTCGCAGGCATGTTTGGGAACCTCCTTTGAGGCTGCCCGATCATCTGTTGAGTAGTTCTACCCTAGTATTCTTACCCGTCCCCTCCTGCTGGACACCTACGCTGCTGACCTTTCCTCTGCACAGACATCACTGCCACGAGCATCTCTAGGAATGGGACTCGGTCCACGTAAATAACCGTTTTGAGAAAATGCTCTTACATCCCAGTTACAGAGAGAAAACCGAATGACGAGAAATGACATTGAACAAACAGGTTCCGAACTAAGTACATGCCCCATTTTTGCAAAAGGGGAACTTGGAGGTGCCTTGAATGAGCAGGGATTACTGTACCTCTCTGCCATCTCAACACTGTTGCCCTCTCGATGTTCCCATGTCCCCTTTTCTCACCCCAGAGGGTGCCTGCCTGGAATGCCCAGCGGGCCAGCACTCGGGGACCGTCCAGTCGCAAAGGCAGCCTCAGCATGGAGGACACCTTTGAGAGCATCAGCGAGCTGGGGCCCCTGGAGCTGATGGGCCGTGAGCTGGACCTGGCCCCCTATGGGACCCTCCGGAAGTCCCAGTCAGCCGACTCCCTCAACTCCATCTCCTCCGTGAGCAACACCTTCGGACAGGACTTCACGCTGGGCCAGGTGGAGGTGAGCATGGACTATGACGCTGCCTCCCACACCCTCCACGTGGCCGTGCTGCAGGGGAAGGACCTCCTGGAGCGGGAGGAAGCCAGCTTCGAGTCCTGCTTCATGCGCGTCAGCCTGCTGCCCGATGAGCAGATCGTGGGCATTTCCCGGGTAAGTGGGGGTTGCAGGGCGGGGCAGAGGTGTGTTCCGGCTCCCAGGGGTCTCCCCAGCCGGGGAGGTCAGAAGCACCGGGCAGGGCCTGAGCGCCGGGGGGCGGGTCTAGATGCCAGTTCCAGAGCCCAAGGTGCTGACTAGACCGAGCACAGAACTGGAGTGTGGGGCCTCCACCTGCGGGCGCCCACTCTGCGCAATCCTTAGCATTTCTGCCACACGAATCTGGTGCATGGTACCTGTGCATTTCCACACCTGTCCCCTGTGTCAACTTGGGGCCCTGGCAGGGAAGGGATGACACATTCGAGTTGGCTAACTTGGGGACAGTTTAATAACACGACTGATAACAAGGATGTGAGTGGCATGTAGGGCGCCGCAAGGAGGGCGTGGCGCCCTGGTCTGAAAGAATGAGGGGCAGGGAGGACACCGGACCGAGGATGAGGGGGTGTGTAGAGACAGCCACCTTGATAGGCCCTGTGCCTTTGGACAAGGGACGCAGCCAGCCCACAGCGATGCCGCAGAGGACCCGGGGGGAATAAGTGCCCCGGCCGCACTCCAACTTCTGGTGTCCCTCCAGTGACCCTCGCTGGCTGACCCTCCCGGAAGTCAGAGGCCGAGGGAGCCTGCTGACGTAGCCCACGGAGCTCGGCTCCTGGGCGGGAAGCAGGATGAGGGTAAACCAGGAGGGGCAAGGAGGAGGACCCAGCACCCCCCCCGACCCAGGGTCCCTCCGCCTTTGCCAGAGGGAGCAAAGCCTGCATGAGACACATCCCCCCGCCCAGCTCCGGCCGCCGGCATCTCCAGGCTGTATGGAGGGGTCTGGGTGCCATGGCTGGGCGTCCTCTGAGGTGGTCGAGGCCAACACACCGCAGCTTCCGACTGGAGCAGGAGGGGCCCGAGGACCCGCAGGACCAAGTGCTGTCTGACTCCTTGGAGACCCACCTGTGCCTGGTTCCCTTACCATGCCAAAAACTGGCTGCTCCCCAGGGGTGGAGACTGTCAGCCTTCTCCTGCCCTACCCTGCCCTCATCATTCTAGAAGAGGCTAGAACTGACCGCCAGCCATGTGCATGTGGGGCCCAAGATGGGGCGGCCAGCTTCTGAGAGGTAGTTCAATGAGGGGTTAGGAGCAGGACCCTGGAGACTGACTACCCGGGTTCAAATCCCGGTTCCCTGTTCCCTAGCAGCGTGACCTTGGACATGTCACTTACATTCTCTCTGATTCAGTGTCCTCACCTGTCAAGTGGGCATCGTAATTCTTGGAGAGGAGATGTGTTCATAAGGGCAAACTCCTTAGCCCAGTCCTTGGCAAGCACTCAGCGGTTCGCCTGCCGGGACCGAGAAGTGTTCCCGTTGAGCCTGATCTGTGCTGCCAGAGCTGCCTGGAGGACACTGAGGGGTTCTGCACACACCCCTCGAAGGGGAATAGTGGCAGACAGCAGCCACCACAGCCTGCTTGTGCTGAGAACCCGGGTCTCAGGGCCCAGCACATCCACGATTCTCTCATTACCCTGAGGAGGTGGACTGAGAGCACCTTACAGATGAGGAAACTGAGGTTCAGAGAAGTGCTTTGCCCAAGACAGCCCCAGCAAGTGAGCAGTGGACCTGGGCCTTGGTCCCGGGGTGCCCACCCTCCACCCATGTGCTCACAAAGCATAACGCACAGAGGATGGGTGGTCGGGGAGCGTGGGCCTCTGTGGGCAGGGGGCAGCCCAGAGGCTGGCCTGGCAGAAGGAAGGAGAGGGGTCACCGAAGATCATGAAGAGCCTGAATGCCGAGGTCAGGACAGAGAGGTGGGCTTTCTCCCGTGGGGGAAGGAGCCCCCGGTTCTCCAGGCAGGTGACGGGGCAGGGGACGGAGTTCCCAGAGAGCAGTGCGAGAGGACCCCGCCCAGAGCCCCGGCGGTCAGTGTGTGGCTCAGGGAACCTGGAGGTGCTGGTGGATTCCTTCCCAAGAAGGCAGGCTTCTTACACTACAGCCCAGCCGATTCCAGCGAGTGGGTAGCTGCCCCCAGGCTGGGCAGCACCCCCAGCTTCAGGCGAGGTGCCAGGAATGAGAGCTCCTCTCTTTAAATGTCGCCAGGCAGTGACTAAGGCAGCCCCCCCGGAAGGGGAGCTGTGCCCGCAAGTGCACCTTCCCAGAGGCCTGCCCACGGCTTCCTGGGAGGGGGCCAGAGGCACCCGCCAGGCAGGACTGGGCTTGGAAACGGAGTCCTCGCAGCCTTGCCTAGTCACTCCGTCAGTCTCTCCATCCCACAGTGTTCGGACAGTCCGGGGCCAGGCTCTGTGGGGACTGGGACATCAATGACTCTCGACCGCACAGACAATTATCCACACCCACTGCACGCCTGGCCCAGGCCTGGACTTGAACATGTGCAAGAAAGACGGAGACCAGCTTAGCTAGTGCATCGTGAGGTTTCTGTGGACCTGGGGTCCCTGAGGATGGGACTTAGTCAGGGTCAGATTATGGAAGCTTCAAATGCCAGACCACTGGACCAGCCATTAGTGAGGGGAGAACAGAGGGGCTTTTAAATAATCAGGGCCCAGCCACCAAAAGAAGGGGTGGCATTGGGTCATAGGGACAGCAGCCAGGACCCTGGCCCAAGTCCCAGACTCTCCATCCAGGGTTCTCCCTGCCACACACCCCCTCCCCCAGCCCAGCTTTGAAGTGCCCTCTATGGCCCTTTCTCCCTGCAGATCCAGAGGAATGCCTACTCTATCTTCTTCGACGAGAAGTTCTCCATCCCCCTGGACCCCGCAGCCCTGGAGGAGAAGAGCCTGCGGTTTTCTGTTTTTGGCATTGATGAGGACGAGCGGAATGTCAGCACGGGGGTGGTGGAGCTGAAGCTTTCTGTCCTTGACCTTCCCCTGCAGCCCTTCAGTGGCTGGCTCTACTTACAGGACCAGAACAAGGTAAGCCTGCCCGCCCATCCACCTGTGAAGAGAGTAGTGTGCATGCGCGCGCGCGCGCGCACACACACACACACACTTCAGAGGAGGGACTCCACTGTCCTCCGCAGCAACCTGAGCACCGACACCCTTAGGAGATTAGAGGAAGGGACCAGAGCCACACTCAGGGAGACAGTTTTCTGCGCGCAGATGAAAGACGCCGAGACCGCTGTCTGCAGCTCTGCTACTGCTCATGCCTCCGAGCTCCGCTAGAGCTTCTGTTAGGGGAGCTTCTGGCCCCGAAGAGAGTTGCTGCAGACAGAGGCCTGGCTGAAGTTTACCTTTACACATGTGAGAGTGCTTGGGGAGCCTTACTGTCATTTAAGCAAATGGTCTGCTAACCCCAGGCCACGTGGACCTCTGTGTACTACTCCCACAGAGTGCTTTCCTTGGCTTAGAACGAGGCAATGTAACTACACTTGGAAGCTACATTTGACAGGCAGCCTCTGGCCCTCCTTTCGAGGCAGGACCCGCACTGGGGGAGAACGGACTGGTGCATGCTTCACGGAGTGGGGATGGGGGCCCCTTTCTCAATCCCACCAGCCTGGAGCCCTGGTGTGAGGGGCCTCAAGAACAGCACCTTCTCAGTGGAGAAGGCAGCCTCTGCCTTTGCCTGGACCTGTGAGGGGATAGAAGCCCTCTGAGCCGCCCGCCTACCCCCCAGGCCGCCGATGCTGTCGGGGAGATCCTGCTCTCTCTCAGCTACCTCCCCACGGCCGAGCGCCTCACCGTGGTCGTGGTGAAGGCCAAGAATCTGATCTGGACCAACGACAAGAGCACCGCGGGTAAGGCCCGGCTGGCTGTCTGGCTCCTCCATGGGGCTGGCGGGGGCTGTGGCTCAAGTGCTAAGCCCCAGGCACCTGGACACATCAGTAGGGGTGGGGCTCCCCACCCCCAGCTCTGGCTGAGCTCAGGAGCCATGCACCATGGGAAGATTGATCTAGCTGGGGAACAGGGGAACCAGAGAGGGAGGCAGGGAGCCCCTGCAGGGGGAGGGGTGGGAATCTGAGACTGGAAGGTCTGGGGCTCTGGGAAGGACCCAAGGTGGGCACCCACTCCCCAGAACTGGAATTCGTGGTGGAGGCTCCGTTCCCAGAGACTGGACTGCATTCCAGATCCCAAACGGGAACAAGGGCCCCCAGGACTGTGTGGGTACCAAGCAGGGCCCAATGCCCCGGGTCTGCAGGAGCCTCCAGACCCCGGTAACTGGAGACAGAGGATCGGGGGCAGTGCAAGCCCCTGGAGCCTGGGGAGACCTGGGGTCCAGGCAGGCGCAGCAAGGACGCCCAGTGGGCGGTAGGTGAGGAGCAGACAGAGACGTGCTATTTCAGAGCCGCACATCATTGAGTCAAACCCTGCTGAGTGGGTGCCGGCTGACTCAGAGCTGACGTCTGCATGTGGGCCATTTATAGAATGAAAAGTGGTGGGTCTTCCAAGTTCCCCGAGTGTCGTGTGAGGGGAGCACACACCCGGGCTGGGAGGCACGCTGAGGGTGCCCCAAGCCCAGCTGTCCTCCAGACGTGCGTGTGAGCCTCAGTTTTCTCATCCATCAAGTAGGAAAGAAATAAAGGACCCATGGTGGGACTGCAGGAGACCAAGGCAATAGTGAAGGTTTGGGGGAGGGGGCTAGAGCGCCTCCAGGACGGGCAGGCTGTGCCAGGTGAGCATGGCAGTGGCCCTCACCTCCACCCCCCACCCACCCAGACCCCTACGTCAAGGTGTACCTGCTGCAGGATGGGAGGAAGATGAGCAAAAAGAAGACAGCCGTGAAGAGGGACGACCCCAACCCAGTGTTCAACGAAGCCATGATCTTCTCGGTGCCGGCCATCGTGCTGCAGGTGAGGTGGACACAGGTGAGGTGGACACGGCGCAGTGGCGGGGCCAGGCCAGGTCAGCCCCGGGCTCCAGGGCCACCTCGTCCCCTGCAGCCTCGCTTCTTGGGGCTCCTGCAGGGGCTGATAGTTTGCCTCGAGCCATGTAGTCAAGAAGCATTTACTAAGCACCCACTGCATACCAGCCCCACGGAGGGTGCTGGGGACACGGGCACTGCTTCCTCAGTGCTTACAAGGGACAGGCAGGAAGGTCCCCTTGTCCCCGGCAATCCTGATCAACAGAGAGCATGCCAGACCTGGGCGGTCAGGGAGGCTCCCGAAGGAGGGCTTAGCCAAGCTGAACTCTGGGGGAGGCTGGTCCCAGGGGAGGAAACGGCAGAGACCTGGAGATGAGCCAGGGCACCGAGGTCCACCCAAATCTCCCAAGGTTCTACCTGCAGATGCCCTGCTGAGCTCCCCTCACCCCTGTGGCCTTCAGGAGGTGGCCCCCTCCCAGCAGAGCTATCACAGACCAAGGATGAGGGGACTGCTGAGGATAGGGCCTGGGCCCCACCAGTGGTCCTTCTTGTATGCCTCAGAGGATGAGGAACTCACTGCCTCCCCTCATAACCACCTTCCATCCTGGGGCATTCCCGACAATGAGAAAGTCCTTCTGTGCCTTGAGCCAAAAGTTGCCTCTTAGCCCTGGGGCTGTGCAGAAGCCCACTTAATCTCCTCTGCAGGACACCCTGTCTCAACCTCAAAGCCCAGAGTTCTGCCTCAGTCTGGATGTTCCTAATCCAGGCCAACGTCCCAGCACCTCTGGTTGGCCCTGGGCATCGCTCATGCCTTGTCCTGCCACCCTCCTGGGACAGGCTGCCCATCTGTCCCCTGCTGCTCCCTACGGGAATCATAGGGCCACTGCGCCACAGCTTCCAAGAGCCAGACACTTCTTGGGACTGGGAGAAGGAGGGGGTGAGGGGAGGAGAGAGGTCGGGCCGGGCTCTGGTTTCAGTTTAACTACTTTGAGCTCAAGTAAGTCCTTTCCCTTCCTAAGCTGCATCCAACCTGCATTTTATTGGGAGAAACAGCAACATTACAACACTCTGTGTACATGTTGTTCCCAGAACAGGCAGGGATTACTATTGTCACCATTTTACAGATGGGGAACCTGAGGTAGGAAGAGCCCAAGTCACTGTCCAAGGTCATGTAGCAAGGAAGTGGTGAGGCTGGCATTTGAACCTGGGCCACCTGGTGCTGCCTCTGTGTAGGGCGGCAGCAAACAGAAGCCCATGGGCTTAGGCCAATCAGAGGTGAGGACTGGGGGAGCCGCACCTGGCGCCCCTCTGGGGCCTGGCATTTATGGACTGGGGCCCAGAAGCCATGAGGACCTCTGGCACTGCCCCTGGCCCCCGGCACCCATATCACTTCTTCCCTAGGACCTGTCCCTCCGTGTGACGGTGGCTGAGAGCAGCAGCGATGGCCGTGGGGACAACGTGGGCCACGTCATCATCGGGCCGTCAGCTAGTGGCATGGGCACCACGCACTGGAACCAGATGTTGGCCACACTGCGCAGGCCCGTGTCCATGTGGCACCCTGTCCGACGAAACTAGTAGCCAGGCCAAGGCCAGGGTGGGCACTGGAGCTGCCCGGAGCCTGGCTCCAGCTCAGGTGTGACACCGTTCTCCATAGTCCAGCTGAAGCCATGAATGTCGGGGCCCCCGATGGACTCCCCATGAGCCATCTTGGTCCCACTACCTAGACTGCAGAGCAGGAGCGGGCCTGGCTGGCTGTCTAGGGACCCACTGGGGACCGGCTGTGGCTGGGCACTGGATCATTGTTATCCCGTTTTGAGATCCCCAGTGGGTCTGCCCCTCAGCCTGGGGGACCTTGGCCTCTCAGAGCTCCCCATACCCAACCCTGCTGGGAGGCCAACACTGAACTGGGCCACACGCCAGAACAGAGCAAGTCCTGGGAGCCAGGTGCCGTGCTAGGCACCCACAGGTGTGGCATGAACAAGACACAGACCCACAGGATGCCGGGAAGGCCAGATCCCCTGTCCTGGTGATCTACTTGGTGCTGAACGGTGGCCCCGCCAGGCAGGAGGGCCCTGGGGGCTATAGGGCAGGACAGGAGCTGTGGTTTGAGGGGCAGGGGATGCACTGAGAGCATTCTGGGCAGGCAGTCCTGCCTGAGCGTGGTGGGGATGGGAGCGTCCCCAGCCCACTGTGGTGGGCCCGAGGGCCTCTCTCTGGGTTGAGGAAGAGACCCAGAGACGGAGCAAGCAGAGGCCCACAGGCCACCTGGGACGCTGGCTCTGGAGTCACTCTCTGAAATCCACTCACTTGAACCATCGCCCTTGCCCAGGCCCAGTACCAGGCCCAGAGGTCGGCAGGCCCAGCCCCAGGTCCTTGTGTTCAGTCCCACGCACCCAGGCACTGGCTCCACAGCGGCTTTGCGGGGGTCCTTCCAGGCCCGGCCCTGTTGGGAAGAGAAGAGAGCTGTCTCAGCCGGTGGGGGGCTGTGGGCCGTGGGGCAGCCAGGACACAGACTGCAGGGGTCTGTGGGAGAGGCCCTGTGGGCTGCAGGCCCCTGAGAGGGCACAGTGGAGCAGGAGACCCTGGGGCTGGGCTTTGGAGGGGGGGCAGCTCTCATGGTGGCCATGAGGGACTGTCAAGGGGATCAGAATGGAATATGAGCCTGGGAAGGAGGTGGCTCTGGAACACCGAGTGTCCTAGGGCAGGTTCCCAAAGCAGACCCTGAGGTGAGGCGTCAAGGCGACGGGCAGAACAGAGCCCCCAGGGGACCCCTGTAAGGCTAAGTGCAGAGAGCAAGTTGTGGCTTCGAGAGAGCCCATCATCAGCCTGGGGGCTTGGGGCAGCTCTGAGTGTGAACAGCTCCCCAGGGGATCCTGCCCAGAAGCAAAAGGGCTCGGCTGTTACCCCGACAGGCATCATTTTTGGCTACTGTCCCGCCCTCAGCCGGAGGAAGGGTCCTTTGCTGAGGCACTTCCCATTCACCAAGAGCAGCGCCCCCAAAAGCAGGCAGCTGTGCACCCTGCACAGCTCGGGGGTGGGTGTCCATCATGCTGGTTCAAAGGGATGGGGGGGCACTATCTACCCTGTTGGCCGCCCACAGGTGAGCACATGGGTGGGATCCCAGGCTGGCTGCCTCTGGCCCTGGTGAGCCGTGGAGACCCAGGCCCACCTGTTATTCCCAATGATGTGGCAGGAGGGGCGGCTGGAACAGGGTGGGAGGCTCGGGTGGCACTGGAACTAGAGGCAGGACCCTGGCTCTCCCCACCCAACGCAGCCACGGCCTGGCCCTGAGGCCGGGCTGGCTCTGCTGTGGCCAGCACCAGGAGGTCTGCATGGCCCAGGGACACACAGCAGAGGCCCCGGGGACACACAGCTGGGGCAGCTCTACAGCCTGAGAGACCCTGGACCTTCCTACCCCGGGGGCTCTGCGGTGCCGCCCTGACCCCCACCTCTTCCCCTCGCCCCTCCCCTCTAACTGCATGAAACGTTGACTGCACACTGGGATGGGAGTGGTGGGGACTGGATATGCTGAGTGGAATGATTCTAGAACCAAAATAAAACTGGGGCAGGAAGGAGGGGGCTTCCGCAAGCCCTGCTCAACCTGAATCGCCTTCGGCTCTTCTTTAGGGATCAGGGACCCAAGTCACTGTGAGCCCCCCTCCTCCACTGCTGCTGTGTGCCCGGGGGGTGGGGCAGCCCCAGTCTGCTTGGGGAGACCAAGACCAGGACCAGGACCAATGCCATCAGGCTGCTTGGGAAGCTGGAGAAGGGGCCCTAAGCTGGGCACGTGGGCAGGGCGACAGCAGGGGGCGTCAGGAAGGCCGCCCTGTGGTGCTGCTGGCCTGAGTCTTTTGGACAAGAGGAGGCATGAGGCCAAAAAGGGTGGACAAGCCCCAGAAAGCATCCCCGGCAGAGGGGACGGCCTGTAGAAAAGGGCAGGAGCGGGCAAAACCGTGGCCAATTTATGGACCTTGCGAGAGCAAAGTTGAGGGGGCAGGGGGGAGAAAAGAGCCAGAGGAAAGACCTGGCAGGGAGAAGGACTGTGTGGGTCAGTGGGTGCAGGTGCCCAGACTGCAACTCTGCAACACTTAGAGGTAGGCACTGTGTCACCTCCTTCTGGCAGCTATGGAAACTGAAGCTCAGAGAGGTTAGGTAACTAACCCATGATCACACAGCCTAAATGCCTTAGAGCTGGGATTCAGGCTCAGGCCATCTCAGCTGTGAGGCAACACTGCCCCTCCTCCAGCTCCTCAAGAGTGGGGCTGAGGGGCAGCAGAAAAGCCCCTCTCCATCCCTGCCTGCTCTGGTTTTGCCCTGCACTCCCTTCCCCTGACCTCCCGTGAGAGATCACAGCAAGCAAGGGAGGAGGCGGATCTGGGTGCGCATTCCCAACATCCCCCAGAAGGCCCGCCCACCACCAGGGCCGACTGTGAAGAGCTTCTGTGGAACCCGCCCCCAACACAGGGGAGACAGAGGTGACCAATGGGGTCTGCCGAGGCTGGAGCCCGTGAAGGCTGACACCGGGGCAAGCTTCCCAGAGGAGAGGGAAACATGAGCCCTGGGTCTGCAGGGCGGGCAGGCTGAACCCACGGAGCAGGGAGAGGGGCCTCCAGGCCGGGGATCTGCTCGCGCATGCACATGTCACATGTGCCTGGGGAGTGGAGACTGGGTGTGTCGGGTTGAGTCCAAAGGTCCTTGTCCTGCTGGCTGTGGGGAGCCACAGAGGAGTCCTGGACAGGAGCAAGTCAGAAGGAGGGAGGCAGGGAAGGGAACACTCTGGGTCAGTGAGGGGCAGCCCTGCCCCCTTTAGGTTTTAAGTCCATTCAAAAGGGCCCAAACCCAGCTGCTCCCACCTCTTCCTGCCCCTTCCTGCCCTCCCCCACATGTCCTCTCCTCCACCCCCAGGGAGCCTCAGGGATAGGCTGAGCCCCACCCAAGAGGCCGTGTGTGGAGGCTGCTGGCTTGCCCAGCAGTGGTGGCCATTCCAGGCCTGCACGTGGGAGGGGCAGGACCAGTCAGTCTGTCCCTGCAGCGGTCAGCAGCTCCGAACCTCCCTTCCTCTGTCCTGCCTGCGGTTGTCTGCGACTGCGAACACCGGAAGGGTCAGCCCAAAAGGCCAAATAAATGCCAGGACTGGGCCACAGGGCTCCCTCGCTCTCCACTCACTCCCACCCCTAACCAACCTCCTCATCCCCCCTACCCAGAAGGATCAATAACGGTGAGGCAGGAAAAGGAGGCATGGGCAGAGGGCTGTGTCCGGAGTCAAATGGCAGCTGGGGTCGCCTTGGGCATGGGGAGCCTGACAGAAGAAAACTGGAGAGAAGAGGCCCTTCTGGGTCCTGCCCGCCACAGACCTGGGTCTGCTGCCAACCTGCTGTGTGGCAAGTCCCTTCCCCTCGAGAGCCTCAGGTGCCCCATCTGACCTTTGGGGACTCTGTGTGTAGAGGCTCTAGAGCCCCATTGCCTGAGTTAGAACCCCAGCTCCTCCACTTACCAGCTGTGGGATCTTTGGGCCTCAGGGTCCTCAACTGCCAAAGAGTATAAGAATTATACACACTTGGCCCTGGCTGGCATAGCTCAGTGGATTGAGCTCAGGCTGAGAACTAAAGCATTGCAGGTTTGATTCCCAGTCAGGGCACATGCCTAGTTTGCAGGCCACGGCCCCCAGCAACTGTACATTGATGTTTCTCTCTCTCTCTCTTTCTCCCTCCCTTCCCTCTCTAAAAATAAATAAATAAAATCTTAAAAAGAAGAAGAATTATACACACTTCATAGGAACTTCATAGGATGGAATGAAATGACAGGCGTCCGGCCCACAGTAGGTGCTCACTAAATGTGAGGTCAAGGCTTTGGGTGGCATTCCAGCTCTTGGGATTTGGTGTTTGGGATGAGAGGGGAAGAGGGTACATAGGGAGACGTCCCCAGCCAAGGTATTCCAAGGGCAGGACCGGACTCTGAAGTTCCACACCCCTGGCACCCACTTTCCCTCCCCTTTAGCCATCCATAAACACCCTGCACCCCGATCCAGGAACCCCAAGCAGAGCAGGCCCCGCGGGGTGCGGATGGTGCAGGGAGAAGAGCCGCCACACAGGGGCAGCAGAGACTCCGCTGGAACAGCAGCGGCCTCCCGGCCTCTGGAAGGGTGCGGTTGGGGTGTCAGGAAATGGGGCAGAGGGACCTAAGCTGGAGGGTGGTCACCTGTCTGCTCACCCAGAACTCAGGTCATGTGCTGAATGCACTCATCCACGCAACCATCCGTCCCTTTAATCATGTCTTTACTCTGCTTATTGAGTCAACCCACCTTCCTTCCTTCCTTCTTTCCTTCCTTCCTCTCTCCCCTGCTCCCTCATGTGCCTCCCCTTCCATTTGTCCCGCCAGGCAGCCAGTCGGCCATAACATCCTGAGCCACAGGAGGGCCAGCCTGGCCACCTCTGCTGTTCCAGGGGCTTTGGGGCTGTGACCCACTCTGTGGGGTTTCCAAAGGACTCTGGGCTTGGGACCAGTGGCGCCTCAAGGGGCTGAGTCACCCACGGGCTGGCAGTAAACCGCAGATGCAGAAAACAGTGTAACAGTAAACAGTCCCCTGGCCAGGCAGACTGACCTGGGGCACCTCCCCACTCCCAGATAAACTCCAGGAAAATAGTGCTGCCCAGGGCCCAGCAGTTTCCAAGATATGGGGAAGTTCCTCGCCAACCAGGGCAGATTTCCCGGGCCCTGACCTCCCTCTTGCAGCAGCTTGACACTGAGTGGGGGCGGGGCTGGGGTTTAACATCGGTAGGTCGGTCGGAGCGCTGAAGGAGCTTAGGCGTGTGAGCTGTGGTGTCGGGAGAGAGCCCGGCTTTTGTGGCTAGACCCTCGTTCAAATTAGGGTTCTGCTTCTTACTAGCTGTGGATCTTAGACAAGAACTTAACCTCTCTGGGCCTCAAGGCTTCTCATCTGCGAAATGGGGCTAACAGTCCACACCTGCCTGGGGCGGCACCTGCATGGGGTTAGCGATACATTAATGGGCGCCGTGATGATGAGGAAAGGTTCCATGAAACTGTCAAGCGTGACGCACGTCGAAGATGTCATTAAAGTGATTATCCCTATAGCAACGACGGCCAAATTCCTCTGCCTGACTTTCAACTCCCTCCGCCTGCAGTCTGGCCCCACCTGCCTCCCAGCCTTGCCACCCAAAGCCCAATGACAGCAGCAGTGGGTAGGACAGGGGATGACGAGGCTGACAGCTGATCGCTGGGGATGGGCCCCTCCCCACTGCTCCTTAGGGCAGGGTGGAGAGCCCTGCTCAGTGGCTACACACCCATCCCAGTGCCGGGTCACTGCCCAACCCTGTGGTAGTTTCAGGGAGGAAAGAGCATGTGAAGGGTGGGGAGATCCTGGGCCATTCCCCGTATCCAGGTGAGGCCCCAGTTGGCCTGCAGGCCAGGGCCCTGGGTGAGCGTGGAGGATGAGTCAGGGGTCTGGGCTCTGCCTCTGTGCAGTGGGGGCAGGGACACCTGCCCTGGCTGCCTCTTCGGGCCACAGGGAGCTTCGAAAGGGGGCTGAGGGGGCTTTTTCACGTGCAGAGCTTTGAACTTCAGGCAGATGACATCATGGCCTGAGAGAGGGAGGGCAAAGACTTCTGCCCCTTGTTTCCTTGATCTTCAATGAAAACACTCATTGCAGGATCTGGGGAGGCCCATGTTCCCATTTCTGAAAGATTTGAACTCTGGTTACTAACAGGGATGGGAGGTCGGGTGACGGTGAGTTTCCACTTCAATTCTACATTCCTTCTGGCACCCGAGGTGTTCCATTACCCAGGCTGGCTCACCCTCAGCCTCACGCCAGCCCCAGCTCCCCAACCCACCTCCCCTTCCATCACAAGGAGGGACTGTGGCCCCCAGAGCAGCCCCCTCTCTCTTGCCTCCATGCCTTGCACGTGCTGCTCCCTCCATTTGGGAAACTTCCCCCTGCCCCAGCTGACTGTGTCTCACTCTGTCTTCAAGACTCTGGTCCCTCTTATCAGAAGGGTTTCCCAACCGCCCCCCTCAATCCAGGCGAGGGGCTCCTCTTCCCTCCAATCACCCCACTGCCGGTCCCGGACTCTATTGTAGCTCTTATTACTCTGATGCCCTGCCCGTCTCCCATTCTAGGCATGGGCTTCTCGGGGTAGGGACTTCGTCTGAAACGGTTCAGTGTCCCCAGGCCTTGGGCACACAGGGGCCATCGGTGCTGGTTAAGTAATAAGAATTACCCATACACAGCACCACCCATGCACCAGACCTCGATCTAAACTCTGTGTAGATGGAAAATTCCATGGCTTTCCCCAGACCATGCCACAGCCAGAAGTGAGACAGGTGGTCACCCACCTGCAGTGAAACTTCCTGATGCTGGCTGGGGGAGGGCAGACAGGGCTTGGCCACGGCAGGGACTGACCCACCTCACCCCATTCCTCTCAGGCCTGAAATGCCTGGAGGGAAACTGTGATGCACTTTGTCTGCAGAGCCCTTGGAGAAACGCACATTCATTCATCCCCCCCCCCCCCCCATCAAAAGTCGTTGGCTTCTGCTCCGTGCCCAACCTGTTCTGGGCACCTGGAACCCAGTTCCCGTCCCCACCAAGCTGGTGGGCAAACATGGCCGGCCCTCTCCCTGGGAAGGTGGGCCAGGTGCCTCCTCTTTCCCTGTTCACACCCTACACGCACTGTCACTGTCCAGTTGTCTCCCGCTTCTGCTCCACCCCCAGACCAGAATTCCCTCCTGAGGATAGAGACTTGAGTCTGGATCCACCCCTGCTGTGGTCTTAGCACCCGCACACAATTGGTGCTTAAGAAATCTTTCTTTAGTGGCTGAATGGGATGGGAGGGGAAGGGCCGGCGGCCAGCCGCCACGCCTCGTCGCCCCAAGAGCCCCCATCCCAGCCCGGGCCTCTCACCTGGGCTCCGCAGCCGCTCGCCCGCCCCCTGCCCGGCTCGCACTTCCTCCCGCCGCCCCGCCCCTTCCACATTCCTGCCCCGCCGGGCCTTCCCCGCGCCCGGCCTTCGCCGCAACCCGGCCGGACGCCGCTCCGCGCCCGGCCCCTCGGCCGGCCCCGCGATGAAGGCGTCCCAGGCCTCGGACGAGGCGCCGCTGGGCGCGCGGTCGGTCAAGGTGGTCCTGGTGGGCGACGGCGGCTGCGGGAAGACGTCGCTGCTGATGGTCTTCACCGAAGGGGCCTTCCCTGAGGTGAGTGCCAGAGCCCTCCGGGCACAGCGCCCACGGCTGTGCGCGCACCCCCTCCTGGCCACGGACACGCACGGGCTCTTGGTGTGCCCCATCTGCGCTGGAGCCGTCGGCGCCCACAGCTGTGCGCACACCCCCCGCCTGGCCGCGGTCATGCAGGGGCTCCTGCTGTGCCCCTGCTGGGTCGGAGCTGCCTGGGAGGCGTGCCCCTGCCAGCCTCCGGAGTGGGGCCCCAGCACAGGGTGCCGCACCCGAAGGCAGTCCTCACCTCGCCATTGGGAGTGAGGGCCTCAATGATGTCATCTGGGACGATGGCACCCAGCTGGGGGGTGTCACAGGGCAACCTGGCTGGGAGCGAGTCCTAAGGGAGCACTTGGTGGCCCTGCATGGCTAAGGGAAACTGACCTCTAGGGCCAGACTTCCTGGGTTCGAATCACGACTTTGCCATTTATAGCTGTGTGCCCTTGGGCAAACTCCTTACCCTCTCTGTGCCTGGTGCCCACCACCCAGGGTCACTGTGAAGAGTGAGTTCCTACAGGTCAGGCATTCGGCTCAGAACCTGCAACAGGAAAGTGCTCCCTAAAGATAGCAAACGTCCTTCTTGGGAAAATCATCTTTTCTTCCCCTGCTTGCTCCTACCATGGACATCCCCGGGGCTCTGCCCTAGAGGATAAAAGCACACCAGACTCAAGTCAGACAGCTGGTTGGCACCTTGGCACCCCTCTTGAGCTGTGTGGCCCTCAGTAACTTGCTTAGCCTCTCTGAGCCTCCAACTCCTCATACAGCCTCACAGGGTGGAGGGAACCAGGGCGGTGGAAAGGTAGAATTAAAGTAAGGCTGAGAGATGACCCTGCGTGGTACCTGGTGTGTCCCCGGTGCTTGGCCATGCTGACCGTCGGTCCTTCACTAGCGTGCTCACTGACTGCCCGGGCAGACTTGCCAGGCCCCGGGACAGGGGCTAGACCCACCCACCGGCCACCTCTCCGCCCAACTCTCCTGGGAGCCAAGGGTTTGCTTTCGTCGTCTCTTCTCCCTCCTGCCTGTCCCTGCTCCCTGCCCCTGGGGTTGTGTAGGCGCTGGGGAGGCAGATGGGGGAGGCAGGAGAGGCCAAGCCTGCTGACAGCCTGGACCTTTCTTTCCACTGTGGCAGCTCCAAGCAGACTCTTGTGGTTTACGAAGCTGACGTCACCTCCTTTGGCCAGTCACATATTTTTTAAGTTGTGGGCAATGTGTTTCCGGGCCCCCAGATGCTGCCCACGGGAACCCAGCAATTATGGCTTAGGGGGGAGAGCACCGCAGAGAGGCCAGGCCAGCGGGCCCCAAGAGAGGGGCTGGGAGGGGACATGCCTCACCACCAGCATCCTGGGCTCTGAGACCAGTGTCCCTGAAGCTGAGACCCATCACGATTTCAAAGGCTACAATATGGAAGTGGGCGCCTCACGATTGATGAACTGTGTGCTGAAGGACACCCTGGAGCTGGCCAAGGGCAGGAAGGGCACGTTTGTCAATTGAGGGACGGACCCGGCCATATCTAGGCTCATCCCTGTTTGGGGACCCTGATTCCCTGGAATCCCTCTGCCTCCAGGCACGGGAGAGTCCTCTTCATTTAAAAGGAACAAAGGTCCGAGAGTTGGAACGGCCTTCACGTGATAGCTGGGAAGGCTGAGGCCAGCCAGACGGAGTCTGGCCTTAAGTGGCAGTGCTGGCTTAGTACCCAGGCCCCCCTGCTCTCCGAAGCTCCCAGTGCCCTGTCTGCTGGACCCAGCCTTCTCCTGCCTCTGGATGCCTCCTCCTGGCAGCCCTCCAAGCCCAGACAGCCAGGAGCTAGGAGACTTGGGGCCCCATCTCCCAGGCATCCTGTCTGCAGCAGAGAGCAGAGAACAGGCTGGGATTTGGAGGGCCCTCGGTGACTTTTGTCTGGTTGTGCCCCAACCTTGGGTTCAGGGCAGGAGGAGTTGGAGTAAAAGAACTCCTGCAGCAGGGGGGACTCCTGGGTGACATCTGAGACAGCAACCATTCCCACAGGGCCAAAGCCCAGGGACCCCACAGCAGCATGACAGGGACAGGGCAGGGGCCAGCTGAGCCTTCCTGGTCTACAGAGGGACTGCCGTGGGTGTGCTGCTCAGGGCAGCCCCTGGCTCCCCTCTTGGGGGCTAGGTCCCCTGTCCCGTAATGACCCGAGTGCCTGGCTGTAAGCCCCCTGAGGGCAGACCCAAGCCTGAGTCACCTCTGCCTGGTCTAGCCTGGCCCAGCCCTGCCTTTCTGGCTGAGGACAGCTCAACAGACAAAGATTAGGTGCTTCTGATCCTATGGGCAGAGAGTGACCCTGCCTGGTGGTTCAAAGAACACAACGGAGGATGAGGACTGAGTCTCCAGGAAGACATTCCAGAGCAGGGGCAAGGGTTGCGACAATGACAAGCTAGGGGAGCAACCCAGCCCCACATCGAGGAATGGGGCTTTCCTGCTCACTCCCGGCACAGGGGGCTGGTGTCGGTGACCCCCGGTGAGGCAGGCGAAGAGCTGGGTGGCATGCTGCCCCTTGGGTGAGGAGGGCCCTGTACAGGACCTCTCTGCCGTGAGTGGGTGGCCGAGCCCAGCAGACGTCAGTGCCCTCCCGTTACAGGCTGGTGGGGGTAGGGGCACACCCCGGAGGGATGGACAGTGGCTGGCGTGCACACTGTGCCTGGCAACCAGCTTTCGAAGTGGCTGGCACTGATGCTGGACCTCACCTGCCAGCCAGCCTTCCCCATCACACTGCGAGGTGACACGCCTCTCCTTTAACCAGTGAGGAGGCTGGCCAAAGGTCACACAGCTGGTGAGTGCCAGAGCCATTCCTAAGCTAGGCATATCTGGTTCCAAAGCAGTGCTCCTAGGCACCATGTCACACTGTCCCCTACCAGGCAAAGGGCCCGCCAGAGGGCCCTGGACAGGCAGAGGGGGTGGGGAGGTATGCAGAAGCTTTTCTGTTCCAATTAGTAGAGGGGGCAAGAGGCAACGAGAGTCCAAGGCGGGTTGAACCCCTACCCCAGGGCCACCCTCATGTCTCTGTCTGCCCCAGCCTCCTGCTCTGGGACTTGCCTTTCTCTTCACCTTTGCCCGACAGCTTCCAAGCGCCCTGGAGGACAGCACCTACCCAAACCTACCAACAGGCTCCTGCCCTTCCCAGAGGCCAGGGCCTGACTCTTTGAGGCCCGGCTGCAGGCAGGCCCCACACAGCATGGGCAGAGGGGGCAAGGACTGGGCCTTTGGGGCTGTCGCTCCACCGACCAGCCCCTGAGCAAGTGAGTGAGGCCTGGGGAGCCAGCTGTCGTGGCCCAGCGTGCCCCTCTGGGCAGCAGGCTTGTGTGACAGAATTTTGAAAACCTCCTCACCTGTTGCTCAGACCTCATCTTTAAAAGCCCCCCCTTGATTCCTGTGTACAAAACTCATCCTCTTTCCATTCATCCCCCTTT
Source organism: Tonatia bakeri (assembly GCA_004024845.1). Classification (NCBI taxonomy): domain Eukaryota; kingdom Metazoa; phylum Chordata; class Mammalia; order Chiroptera; family Phyllostomidae; genus Tonatia; species Tonatia bakeri. The sequence continues at coordinate 69,000 of PVIA01007520.1, forward strand.
ATGGAGAGGGAGCAAGCTCTAGGCTGGGCTAGGGGAATGTGGCCCTGGGTGATCTCCCTCTGAGTCCAGACAGGGCAAGCAAGAGGCGGAAATCATCAGGGGCCGTGGGAGCGGGTCCCGGAGGAGGTGGCATTGGCAGGGGCCTTGGCTGGACTGGGAGAGGATGAGAGGCAAAGAAGGGACCCACGGAACAGCATGCTGTCCGGCCGGCACTGAGCCTGGTTTATTTTGGCTACTGGGTCTTGTTCATTTCCTGCACCCGCGGTCCAGAACTGCACCCGGAGAAGGTTTTATGACCGAATATATGAATGAATGAGTGAACGAACAACTGCAGGTTAATGCCATTCCAGGAGGAGGGGACAGCATGAAGGAAGGCTCAGAAATGGGACAGCCCCGTGTCCAAGGAGACAAAGATAAAAATAACAGTGGCCAGCATGTGTGGAATGTTTACTTTGTGCAGGGCCCTGTGCTAAAGGCTCTGCATGGAGCATCTCACGGAAGCCTGGCAGCGACACACTGTGCTGGGTGCTTCAAATATCCCGCTTTACGTCCATGGAGGGAAGGCCGCTGCCCTGCTGGCACACAGCTAGCAAGTGGCGGCTCCAGGCCTCAACCCCACCAGACCACTTCCAGACACTACCGCATTCTGCCAACTCCCAGTGAGGGCAGTGCCGCAGGCATTCCTGGGCTCTGGCCTGGGCCCTGGGCCTACCCCCTTCCGAAGTTGTCCTCACCACCTCTCCTCGCCCCCTTCTTCCTCAGAGCTATACCCCCACGGTGTTTGAGCGGCTCACCGTTAATCTGCAAATGAAGGGCAAACCTGTGCACCTCCAAATCTGGGACACAGCAGGTGGGTGTGCAGGGCCGGGGGAGGTATAGGGTGGGAAGAGGGGCCCCAGAGGATGGGAACCAAGCCCCACTCCCTTCCTTCTGAACGGGGAGGCCAACCAGTCTCCAGCGGTTAGGTGTGGGCCAGGACTAGGACCCCCAGGAACTGAACCCTCCTTGCTTCTGAGCCTGGGTCCACTGCCTCCCCAACCCCAGGGCAGCCCGACATGTTCTGGAGACAAGGGGGAGGCCAGAGCTCTTGGCTCTCAAGAGGTAGAGACTGTTCCTAGACTCAGCATTCCACCCTGGCTTCAGCTTCTATAAGATCTGCCTGACCTTGACCTCTTCCCTCTAGCCTACTGACCTTGCCCTCACAACGGTTCAGAGTCACATTCATATCAGAGCTCAAAGCTAACCTCAGAGAGTCCCAGCAGCCTCCTTACCTTGCATAGGCAAAAATGTCTTTGCCGGAGTCCTGCCTGCCTCTCTCTCCTCACCCCACAAGCCCAGGGCAAAGCAGGCTTCTGAGTGATGGCCTCAGCCTCTCCAGGCTGGGCCTCCGCCTTGCCCCAACCTTCCAAAACAGGGATATCCCAGCAAGTGGCCTCACACAGGCCAGGGCTCACATGTCCTACAGGCAGGTCAGGGGAACACTGCCCCAAGGGGAACATTCATGCGGAATGGCAATCTAAGACCCTAATCCAGACACACACACACACACACACACACACACACACACACTCACACTCAGTCTGGTGGTATCCCCGGTGTGGTGTTGGGGAGGTGCAGACAGTGGGCAGGAGATCTGGAGAGAGTGACCTCGCCTGTTCTACCAGGACAAGTTGATTATGACCGCCTGCGGCCCCTGTTCTACCCTGACGCCAGCGTCCTGCTCCTCTGCTTCGACGTCACCAGCCCACACAGCTTTGACAACGTCTTTAACCGGGTAGGCACTTGGCAGGGACGGGGAGGCACGGCCCCCACAGCCAGGCCACACTGCTCCACCCCCACTCTCGACCCAGCGGACTATCTGAGCTCAGCAGGCCTGGACGGCATCCTTGCCAGTGCCTTCGGCAGCAACTTGCTGGAGGTGCCACCGGGATTCAGTGGGAGGGTCTGCCCTCTGGCTCCTAGTCCCACGCCCCTCGAGGCTTGCTGCTGCAGACTCAGAACACGGTGGTTCTTTGACTGTGCCCCTGCCAGAGGATTCTGGGTGACCCAGAGGCCCCTGGATCTCCCCGGCCTGAGCCTGACGAAGGCCGCGTCAGCTGTCAGCTCCCAGCAGCTTTCGGCCCCATCTGAGCACTTGCTTCACAGAGGCCCCCAGTGTGTCAGGGGTCCGGAAGCTACACACAGCTGTCAGGGCCTCTATGCACAGGGCTCCAGGGCTCCTTGGGGCTTTAGCAATAACAACGCACCCATGGGGACAGCATTAGAACTCACCTCGTGCCAGGCCCTGTTCTGGGCACGCATATATTTACTTACTAACCCCCTTCAACCTTAGAGGGCAGAGACTATTACTGTCCCCAGACTGGATCACTTTCTCCAAGAAGCACATCTCTGGAAGTGGTAACATGGGCATTTGAACCCAAGCATTCTGCTCCATGCAGTCATTCAGAAGTATTGACTGAGTGCATCTGTGTGCCGGGCGCTATTCTAGGCACCGGGGACCAGGCTCAATGGTGGTGGCTGGGACCGGGGTGCTAGGAGAGGGGGTGGTGAGAGGTGGGTGGATATTGAATCTGTTTGAGAGGCGAAGCCGTCAGGATTTGCAGGTGGTTTGGACGTGGGTGGGAGAGAGACACTTTGGCCAGAGTAGCTGGAAGGGGGACTTGCCATTTCTCAAGATGAGAAGGAGCAAGCTAGGAGTAGGGAGGTGGGAGGCAGGGCCTGTTGGGCATTCCCAGGCAGGTAGCAGGTAGGCAGGTGGGAGTCTAAGCCTGCTGTTCCCAGGAGAGGGCTGGGCCTGGCCGATCCATTCAGGAGCTGCTAGTGTGGAGGAGCCACAGACTTGGGGCAGTCACCTGGAGGTCACCTGAAGGGCAAGAGCAGCTAGAGGAGAGGCAAGCCCACAGCTTGGGGGTGGGGTTGCTGGTAAGACCCAAGAAGGACCAGGAGAGTGGGGTCCTGGGGCGAAGAGCAGACCGGGTCTTGGAGGAGGGCATGACGGCCCTGGCACTGGGGCTCAGACAGGATGAGGGCTGAGGACTCCATTTGGATTTAGCAAAGCGGAGACCCTTTGGGAGGGCAGTTTGGTGGAGGGCTAGGGTGTGGGGAATCTGCGCATGACCCCAAAGGGGCCCCACGTGGCTCCAGGAGCTAGCTGGGCCGATGCCAAGTTCTCCTGAATGGACAAACAGAGCAGGCGTGCAGTCCGGGACAAACAGAGCCTTGTCTCCAGATTCCCGGCTCCCGGTTCGTCATCCAGGCTGAAATAACCTGGAGCCTCACATTCCAAAGAGCAGCTGACTCAGGATGAGAGTGCTCCCTCCCACGGGCAAGCAGCTGCTGTAAGCACGTAAGCTGCTTTGTCTGCACGGGATCGCTCCTTCGCTGACACGTTCCACCCGGCCGGGGAGGCGGTCCTGGGCACGACCCCAAATCCTGCCACTTCCAGTCGTGGCACCACGCCAAGGCACCTAGCCTCTCTGGGCCTCAGTCACCACCCGTGTGCAATGGGATTGATTGGAAGTTGCTTCACAGGGGTCTGGGGGTTAAAGGGTTCACAGGTGTGAAGTCTCAGAGCTGGCACAGAGCGGGTCTCCCCGGACGCTGGCTGTGCTGCTGCTCCAGCTGTCCGGGGAGCAGGAGGAAGGCCCGTTCTCCCCTCCGCAGAGAGGGCAGCTCTCCGGGCGCTGACACCCACCCGCCCCCTTCCCCACAGTGGTACCCAGAGGTGAATCACTTCTGCAAGGAGGTGCCCATCATCGTCGTGGGCTGCAAGACTGACCTGCGCAAGGACAGGTCCCTGGTGAAGAAGCTACGGAAGAATAGGTTGGAGCCCGTGACCTACCACAGGGTAGGAAACCCAGCCCAGGGGCAGGGGTGCTGGGAGAGGGAACCGCTGGGACACGCGGACCATACGGGGTGCCAGGTGTCCAGCACACACAGGGTGTGGGGCAGGGTAGGGGTCGCCTTGCAGGCAGCCGTGGGTCAGAGGCAGCTGGTGCTTGGAAGTGGTACCTAGAATACTCTGGAAGGTTCTGCCTGTGGAAGGTTCTGCCAGTGATGTACACCTCAGACAGTCCTACCCACCCATATCACAGATGGGGAACCTGCAGCCCACAGAAGACCCTCAGCTCTTCAGTCTGCAGGTCCCTCCCTGCCGCATGCCTGGAAAGTTAGCTGGTACCTTGAGAGGCAGAGACCCAGCCCAGAACTGAGGCAGGAAACCCAGTGAAGCCATCAGGGCACTTGGTCAAGCCAGGGGCATCCTAGAAAAACTCACCTGCTTTCATGCTGGAGACTCCCAGGGATGGTGGCAGAGAGGGCCGCGGGGAGGCTGGGCGTGAGGTGCCCCAGCAGCCCCCACTCACGGCTGCGGTCCACTCTCCCTGTTAGGGCCAGGAGATGGCCAGGTCCGTGGGTGCGGTGGCTTACCTCGAGTGCTCCGCGCGGCTCCAAGAAAACGTCCACGCAGTCTTCCAGGAAGCGGCGGAGGTGGCCCTCAGCAGCCGCAGTCGCAACTTCTGGCGGCGGATTACCCGGAGCTTCTGTGTAGTGACCTGAGGGCGCATGGGATCCCCCAGCCCAGATGGCCCCAGCAGCTCAGGACGGAGCTGGGCCGTGACCTATTGCCCCATTGGATAGACTGCGCCCTGTTCCCAGGCTGTGACCGAACTGCCCCTCAAACAGATGGTCACCACAGAGGCTGGGCCCCGGACCCTGGGGCCAAGGTCCCTGGGCTGAAGCAAAACCTCTCTGTGGCCTGAGAAAGGGACTTCCCGGGCTCACCAGCCCTGCGGAGGTCTAGTCCTGGAGTCCCTGTAATCCAGACACCCCAAACTCGCAGCCTTGCGGCCTGACGCCACCTTGCGGCTGTTCTCGGGGCTGCACCTGGCGGTCCTAGGGCCACCACCTCCCCCACTGTGATCAGAACTCACACCTGGCCCCTTCTCCCTTCACCCCACCCTTACCAGTGTTAACTATAATGACTAAAATGACATCACCTTTCAGTTATGGCATGTCTCTTTTTAAAAAAAATATTTCTTGATTTGAGAGAGAAACATCAATTTGTTCTTCCACTTATTTATGCATTCGTCGTTTGATTTCTTGTATGTGCCCTGACTCGGGATCGAACCCGCAACTTTGGCCATCTGGATGATGCTCTAACCAACTGAGCTACCCTGTGAGGGCCACCACGCCTTTTCAAAATGCCTTTACACACATGTTCCAGGTTGGATCAGAGCCCCTCCCATGTAGGTGCTGGAGCCCAGCTGCCTGGCTCCAAGCCCTGCCCTGGGCCCCACCCTTAGCTTCTGCCCTTCACTTTCTTCGAGAGCTCTGTCACCATTTGGCATTGTCCTGTCTGTGTCCCCATGGGATGGCCAGCTTCCCTAGAGCACAGACTGGGTTCGTTGGAATCCCTGTGCCTCAAACAGCACCTAGCATACAGGAAGCACAGTCTCAGCCCCTGTGCCCAGAGAAGGAAGTCCAACTTCCGCAGCCAGAGACTTGGGCGCTCTGTATCTGACTGCAGCCCACCTTCCCCTTCCCCGCTGGATGCCCAGGACACCTGACACCCCAGCCACACCCGGGGAGCTCTAGCACCCATGGCAGCCTCTGTGCCTCTGCTCAGTCTATTCCTCCACCTGAGCACACCCTTCCCCCCAGTCACTGTTCACCCACAGGTCCTTCTCCAGCAAGCCCTTGGGTCTGCCGGCTTCCCCACTCCCACCTCACTGCATCCACGCGAAAGCATCCACTGTCTTGGTCAGGGCCCCTTGGCTAAGAAATTGGGTTTTTCTTCCTGTGCTGTGGGAGAGGCCAGCTTAGACTCCTGAAGATGACAGGTCTGGTGGCGGGACCAGGTGTCTGGGAGGGTGGAGGTGGGAGCGATAGACCAGTTGGGCAGCTACAGACGTCCAGAAACCAGGAACAAGCCACCGCAAGTCAAGACCAGGTGATTTCTCGCAGCAAGGATGGACTGCAGGAAGGGCGGGGACGCTGAGAGCGAGAGAAGAATGCTGGCCTCTCCCCGACACGAGAAACTTGGAGAAGGAGAGCCCCCTCTGGGTACTGGGACTGGGAGAGGTGGGAATGTCAAATGACCGGTTTCCAGCTTCAGGCCCGATCCTGCCCATCAGCCACACGCAGCCATCCCGGGTGTCGCAGGAAGGCACAGTGAGTGGCAGCACTGGGAGACACCCACCCACCGAAGAGCCAGGGTTGTTATTATCCGGGGTTGTTCTCCTCCTCCTCCTCGCCAGCCAGGCCGTTCGACTTCTTACAACCTGGCCTGGTGGGACGGGCACAGCCAGACAGGTGGGTGCCGGGGAGGGCGAACCCCAGCGGCCAGTGGGGCTAAGAGCCACAAACCACAGTGCCTTTGTCTCTCCATGCCACCTCCGCCTGGCCTTGGGCTGTCTGCCAGGAAGGCGAGGGGCGAAGATGGGGACCCCAAGTCATCTCCAGGACAGGCCACTCCCTGGCATCGTCGGGTGGACAGGGCGGGGCACACTCTGTCTGTGAGTCATGAAGCTTCCCTCTTTCCCTCTGCCTGGACAGTGCCCTGGGCCCCACACGTGGGTGTGGGGAAGGGGTGGCGGCTGGCAGATCACCCCACTTCAGGTCACCTTCTTTGCTCTCTCTGACCTCCTCCTGCTCCTGTGGAGGACGAGAACTCATGCCCCCAGGAAGTCATCCCAAAGCCACAATGGGGCAGGAGTCAGGAACCAGCAAAGCCTGTGGCCCGGCTGAGGCGCAGAGAGGTCCAGAACTGAGTTGCTGACACCCACCCTACATGCTAAGGCTTGACCTCCAAATTCAATGCTTCTGATTAAGGATTATGGAAAGTATGGCAATTTCCTGGGTTCAAATCCTGGTTCTGCCATTTACCAGCTCTGTGGCTTTGGAGGAGTCACTGGGGCTCCCTCTGTGTCAGTTTCCTTGCATGGAAAATGAGGGGAAGGGTAGGACCGACCTCCTGGCGTGTTGCCTGAGCTCATGCAACTGGTGCTTATTCACTCCGTGTTAACTACGAACTGCAGTCACTGACTGTAAAACGAGGGCTATTATTCACACTGCAAGGTTGTTGCAGGATCCGCAAAGCAGGAGCAAGCATGGACGTGTTTGATGGATGCTGGTCTCCTTTTCCAAATCTGGGTCACCACACCCTGGGAGGAGGAGGGAGGGAGCTCAGACCCTCCTGGTAACAAGGATGGGAAAGCCTCAGAGGACAGTAGACAGGGAGTACGAGGCTCTTCATGAGGCTGGCAGGGCCCTGTGAGTGGAGCCAGGAGGATGGACGGGAATTCCTCCAGGGTTCGTGTTCGCAGAGGAGACACCAAGCCTGGTCCCGTGTTGATCACAGGGGAGGGGACAGGGAAGGTGACAAGGATGTGGTTTTTGCTTTCCAGGCCTCCATCCTCCGTACTCCGTGGGAGTTCCAATGTGGACACAAGCAGCCGGGGAGGCGAGCATCCAGTATTCGCTCAGCAGCCTGCTCCTGCCGTTGAAACAGGAGGGGAGTAGAGACAGGGAGGCCAGGCAGGTGCTTCCCACTGAAAGAAAGACACAGCCAACCCAGAGCTCCCCACCACACCCCTGCCCCAGAAACCCGGTTGTTCTAGGACCCTCGCTCCCTTCTGGCGGGGCCCTGTAGGTGACAATCTGTGCATCCTACCTCATTCTGTCCTCACAATCCTTTACTCTACAGATGAGAAAACACATTCAGAAAGCTAAAAAGCAGGACAAAAAGCAGTAAGTGGCAGAGCTGGGCACTTAGACATACAGCATGAGATGGGACTCCCAGCTTCTGACCTCCTCTGGGCACTGGCAGACAGCTGGGCCTCCACCAGCAGAGGGCAGCAGGGTCCAGGAAGAGGAGCCTTCCGCCAGCCAGGGGAGGCTGGCAGGCAGGCAGGCAGGCCAGGCGGGCAGATCTGCCCCATCTCACCTTCGTGTCCTGGGGCACCTTTGGTGACACATCATCCCACCAGCTGCTACCCACTGAGTGATGCCCACCCCAAAGTGGTGCTGAAGAAAAAACCAGCCTCGGAGTGACCATGTGATTTGATCATTCCGGCCAGTCTGGGCACGCTGTCCCGTTTGTTCTGGCTGTAGGTCAGAAGCTAAGGTTCAAATCCTGGCCCTACAGTGACCACCTGGCAGGGTTATGGTCAAGTTTGTGGGCTGGAGTGAGATCAAAGGAAACAGCCAAGCCGCTCCTAGGGGGCCACGGAACCCAGGCTCACTTTTTTACTTTATGCTACACCTGGGGAGGCAGGAGGGGACTGAGGGCTCTCGGGCCCTGCTCTTCTCCCCTGAAGTTTCTACGCCAGAATTTGCGACATAGTTCAGAGAAATGATCAAAACTCTCCAAGAACGTCAAGGAACTGCAGGGTGTGCTCCCCGAATGTAAAGTGCTATGAGCCGGCACCTGGGGCCAGAATTATTTCGGGGGGTGGGGGGGGGCGCGGGTGCGAGCTGCAGGAGGAGGAGCTGGAGGCCCCCAGGACCTTCCTGCTGGAGAAGGAACCCACATGGAGACCCAGACCCTGTGATATGGGAGGGAAGCAGCCGGGAAAGTTTCAAAATTTTCTTCTCCCTGTTCTCTCAACAGCTGAAGGAGTTGAGTCATGTGACAAAGCATAGTCACGTGACCAAGAGGTGAGACACACACACACACACACACACACACACCTCAGGGCTTCCCTCTGGCCCAACAATGCTACTTTAGACACCCTGGGCTCTCCTTTCAGTTTCCTGCTCCAACTCCACCCCCCTCACAGAAAGATGTGACCAGATAAGAAGTACTTGACAATTGTCACGTACCCTAGGTTCCTCTGGGCAACTCCACTCACCTCTGCCCCACCCCCAGGCCGACCGCCTGATCCCAGGGTGCTGGGAATGCCCCTGTCAACGGGAGATTCCTCTTCCTGGAGTCGTTTGCCCAACTCCCTCCTCCCACGGGAGCTCTGCCGTTTGTTGTGTTTGTTGTGTTTGTTGCGTTTGTTGTGGTCGCTTCGGTCCATTTACAATTCTTTGCTGAGCACTTACTACAAAATCTGCGCCTGGACCCTCCCCCGATCTCTCCGCCCTCCGTGCAGCCCTGCTGGGAGGCACCACCCTTCCCTTTGGGAAGCTGGGCCCCCCAAGCGACCCTCACTGTCCCCAGACCCTGGCAGCTAGGACTTCAGCAACAACCACTGCTCCTGCTCTCTCCCACCCCCTCCTCGGGACTTTGCATCTGAGTCAAGAGACAGAGAGGGATGTTTAAACTCATTGTGGTGACACTGGCAGTATTTTTTTTTCTTTAACAAGTGCCAGATGGTTCTAATATTAACTCATCCAACCCTCATAACCACCCTACTAGGTAGGTACAGTTATCAGCAGCCCCATTTTACAGATGAGGAAACTGAGGGGCAGAGAGGCTAAGAAACTTGTCCAATGTCACAAGCTACCAAGAGATGGGTCTAGCGTTCGAGCCTGGGCCCAGTGCATGTAACACCCAGGCAGTGGGTGGGAGTGGCACGCCAGTAGGCAGCACCCAGCAGGGGAAACTGGGGCTGTGACAACCTGTCTGCTCCCCAACTCTGAGCGATCTGGAAGCCTTCCCATCAGACCCTTTTCTGCTGGAAAACCAGCCCCCTCTGATGTTCACACGCTCTGAAGAGCTCAGAGTAGTTGAGATCCCACATGAAGGAAAAATTGGAAAACATAGAAAACAGGATTTAAGCCCTGGCTGGTGTGGCTCAGTGGACTGACTGCCAGCCTGGCCCGGGAACCGTGTCTCCAGTTTGATTCCCAGCCAGGGCACATGCCTGGCTTTCGAGCCAGATCCCCAGCTGGGGGCGAGCGAGAGGGAACCAATGTGTCTCTCCCACATCAGTGTTTCTCTCTCTTTCTCCCTCCCTTCCCCTCTCTCTACAAATAAATAAAATATTTTAAAAAATAGAATTTAAAATACTCTGTTTCATGGTCAACCCAAATAAATGACTTGATATTTTCTTTTTTCTAGGAAAAACTTTTGGGCAGTTGTAATCGCATTGTTGTCACACAGTTTTGAATTCTGCTCTTCACTTAACATTTTAGCCTAAACATTCCTATATCCCAAACAACTTGTGACTATCATTTTTTTATTTTAGAATAATTCTAGATTTAAACAATAACTACAAAAATATAGTCCCCAGAAACCCTTCACTTAGCTTCCTCTGTTAACATTCATTTACCAAAACTAAGAAATTAACATTAATAGCATTAATTCAATTCCAGACTTGTTTTCCCTGATTTTTTCACTAATATCCTTTTTTGTTTCTTTGTTTGTTTGTTTGTTCCACAATCCAACCCAGGATACCATGGTGCATTTAGGTGAGTATCATTTTATGTGGCTGCATATTATTTCATCTAGTGAATGACTAGAAAGTTTTTTAAAACCCGTTGGCTATTGTACATTTATTTGCATTGTTTCTACTTTTTCGCTATCAAGCTTATTCAAAAACATCAAACGCCATTTAAGCAGGAGCCCTGCTGAGCAGCAAAACTTCTAACTGCTCAACAGCCCTGCATCGCCCCGCCCCACGTGAGCACACACACACAAACACACCCGCGGGCAGAAAAGGAAACCCAGGTCAGCAAACTCACCCAAGGTGACACAGTGCTGGCGGGATGCAAGCTCAGGCCTGCGTTTGCAGCCTGTCTGGAGCGACCGACTGTTCCCGACCTGAGGTACTGTCGCATCAAAGTCCTAGTGAGGCTTTGATTCACAATTGTTCGAGGGAGCCTAGGAATCGGTAAACCAGAGAAGAGAGGTTTCAAAGAAGGGAAAATTCTTCCTGGCTTTTTCCATAACACTCTTGGTTGCGGATGCTTTGACTTACTGTCAGTAAACGCGGCCAACCCAGTGGGCAGGCCCTCGGCTTCCTCTCGGGTAAAGCGGCAGTGAGGATAGTTCCTCCCGACAGGCTCGTTTGCAGGCCCCGCCCGTGGGGTGCCAGCAGGTGGGAAGCTAGCGGTGCTCCACGGAGGCCGCTCGGCCCTTAGACGCGTCCCTGCAGCCCGAGAGCCTACCCAAAGGGCAGTTCTGCAGTAGAGCCTTTGGGGGCGGGGTGTTGCCTTCATCCCCCACCACTCCAGTCTTGGGGGACCCTTTAGGGCTCGTCTCAAGGGTCCCTCCGGTGGGCGATTATCTACCAGCTCACTCAATGTTCCCAACAACCCTAACGAGGTGGGTGTTCTTGACACAGATGGGGAACGTGCAAGACTTCCAGGATCTGAACCCAGAACTGCACGATCTTCACCGTTACACTGCACTGGACCCGCAGGGTAACTGCAGCCGCAGCCTTCCCGGTCCTCCCGCCCCACAGCCCCTCAGTTCCTTCACTCCAGCGGCTGCCCCAGCGCTCCCCTACCCAACAGGGAGAGAGAAAGGGCCTGGAGCGGGCAAAGCAAGTGCTCGGGCAAAGAAAAAGAGGGAAGGCAGGAAAGAAGGAAGGGAGGGAGGGAGGGAGGGAGGGAGGGAGGGAGGGAGGGAGAGATGGGAGAGAAAATGAACAATTTTAGAAATAATTTTATTTTATATTAAAAGTTCATCAAAGCCCAAAATCCGTAATGCCTAGCTAATCATGAGAGAAGCACCAAACGCTCACCGAGGGTCACTCCACCAACTACCTGACAGGTAGTTCAAGTTTTTGAGTAGTTTTCAAACTCCTCAAAAATAAGGCAAGTCTGGGAGACAGTCACAGCCCAGAGGAGCCCGGGGGTAGTGTGACACCCGAAGGTCCCGCGGAGGCCTGGCTGGGATCCTGGGACAGGAGAGGACATGAGGTAAAAACTAAGGAAATCTGCGTCAGGTAGGGACTTAGACTACATGCGTCGACACTCACTCCTCACGTTAACAACTGTGCCAGGCTGAGACACTGTTCACAGGGTGAACTGGGTGCAAGGGGGGAGCGAAACTCCGTCCTGTCTTCACATTTTTCTGTAAGTCTGAAAGCTCTAAAATGCAAAGGTTATTTAAAAATGAATCAAATAGGCCCTGGCCAGCTAGCTCAGCTCGGGCGAGCACCTTCCCGACGTGCCAAGGTTGAGGGCTGGATCCGCAGTCGAGGCACAGACAAGAATCAACCGGTGAGTGCATAGATTGAACAACAAACTGACGTTTCTTTTTCTTTCTCTCTCCCTTCCTCTCTCTCTCTCTAAAATCAATCCATACAAAATATTTTAAAATTTTAATTGAAGGAGTTACCAGGAGCAATGGACGTCCTTTGCTGGACGTCCTAGGATCTACGCTGAGGTAGGGCCCATCATCTCAGCTGGGAGCCTCTGAGCACCCTCATCCTCACGGCCTGAGCCCCCTGCACCTCCAGGGCTTCCGGAAAGGTGCCAAGAAGGCAAGCCGGCTAAGGGCAGGTCCAAGAAACCTTGCGACAGCTCCTCTGGGTCCTCCCACAGGGCAGGGAATGTTCATTGAATGCGTGTGGGCTGTCTACGGCCTGGACTGCCCCACATCCAGGCAAGACAGATAAGACTGGTACGGTTCACACCTACTTGCGAAATTCAAGTTCGGGACTAGAACACAGACCCAAAGGAAGGGGGGTGGACCCCCTGAGGTTTAAACAAATAGACTCCGGTAGCTGACAATAGAAATGTTAACAGCCTTTGATGGGTTTGTTCACACATTTTTCCTCTCCGGGTGTGTGCGGTGTGTCTCCCAAGCCCAAATTCCCTTAGTCCAGGAATTGGAGAAGCCAGTTAAATCAGTAAATTATCCAAACTCACTTTCAGATCAGATCTAAAAGCACTTCGGTTCAATGAACTCATTTGGGAGCACCAGGGCCTGGCCCTGGCCCTGCCCCTGCCCCTGAGCTGGCAGCCTGAGTGACCCTGGTTTTGAGGGCCCAGGACAACAGCCCCCCACTCCTGCCCCGAGGTCTCTGGGTTGCAGGCAGAGCAGCTCCCAGGGCCTCCCCAAACTCACTGGCCCCTTTTCTTCCCCCACTTCCCCACCCGCCCCACCCCACCACCCTCCGCAGCAGAAGGATTACGGCAGGTATTAAAAAGGCTTTGGAGGTGGGCGGAGATCCCAGGTCACCCCCTTCATCAGGGGGGCAGGTCGCTCAATGGGGTACAGCTGTCCACTAGCCAGGGGGAGCCCTGGTGCCTTCACTGACCTAGCCAGAGCCTCCCTATGCCTCTGAAGTTCTGTTCAGCTCAGCCTCACAGGGCAGTGGTCTGTGGTCACCTGTGCTCGGGGTGGGGCCCCGGAATGGGGGGTCATGGTGGAAGTGAGGGGAGAGTTTTGGGCTATGCCAGGTGGGAGGGCCTTGGAGAATTTCTGCAGTCTGGCCGAGCGGGGGGGGGGGGGGGGGGGGGGGGGGGGGGGGG